>PVJX010003027.1:0-115839 GCA_004027295.1 Dolichotis patagonum | reverse complement strand
GGTAAGAAGCATGTCACTGTGTGCATGGTCCAGAAGGCTATGTGTCCCTTCTTGGCTCCTTCTTTCATTTTCTACTTACTGTGTACCATGCTATGAGCAGCTATTTTCTGCCATGACCCTCTCAACCATGCTGTCCTGCCTTGGAGCCAACCAACTTTGGTTTGAAATGTGAGCCAAAATAAACTTCTCCTTTTAGTTGCAGGTATTGGGGATTTGGTCCCAATGGTGGGGAAAAAGTGACTAAGACAGAATTTAGTACTAAGAGTGAGGTGGTTTCCATGATGGTACCTGACCATGTGGCTCAGAAGCCTTTGGAACTGCTTCATTGGAAGAATTTGGAAAAGTTTCGAGATGCCAGCTGGAAAAGCAGCTGTAAAATGCTATAAATTGACCTTAATGAGAGATTCTGGTCAGAGTTCAGTAGGGAACAAATACTCCATTGGCAGTTGTAGCAAAGACCATGTGTGTTATGCTCTGGCAGAAAATGTGTCTACATTTTGCTCTTATTCTGACATTTTGCAGGAGACTGAGATTAAGGGAGGTGGAATAATTACTCTGGTAGAGGAAATTTCAAGGCAGACCAGTATTTAAGCTGTGGCATGGATGCTGTTGGGGGCTTTTAGTCAGTTCTACATTAAGAATCATAATGGCACAGCTGAATGATTTTAAAAGTTTCATATTTCATCAGAAAGGAAGCATCCGTAAAGTTGAGGCCTTCGACGTTAGAGCAGAGAAAAACTTGGTTACCAAAAAGGTTAATATAGGGTCTGGGGATTTAGCTCAGTGACTCAAACACTTGCCTGTTAAGTGTGAGGTCATGAGTTCCATCTGGTACCAAAAATAAATAAATAAGATTAATATGAAAAATAAACCACATATTTTACATTGGAATGATAAAAAAGGATGTCTTGAGGGCATATAAGGAAGTAGCAAGGATCTATCCTTCCTGGTTTCAAATTTACGAAGGTAAAAGACTACTTTGCAAAGAGCCCCAAGGCGTGGTGCTCCAGAATGGACACTTAAGAAATTGGTTCCCCAGAATGTGGATCACAGTGCTTAGCCATCCAGGCACTCAGAAGTCTGTGCAGTCATAACTCAAGAGGGCCTGGCTACTGCTCATGCAGACAGCAGACCTTGGTATCACCTGCATGCTGTTTGTTGCACAGGCATGCAGCATTCAAGAGTTGTGGGGTCAGGGAGTCTTCCACTCACATATCAGAAGATGTCCACCCAAAAGCCAGGTCAGCAGAGGTCAGGTGAGCAGAGGTCAGACCTTTGCAGATGACTGAATTATTGGGGTAGTATAGCTGACTTCTTGTTAGGAGATGAAATCTGAGCAAAGGAAGCAGGTCAGTGTGGGTGCCACTCAGAAAATTCTCCCTCCCTTCCTGGCTCCTTCCTTGACTCTCTTCTGCCTGTCTCCTATGTGTCGAGCACCTCTCTTGTCTTAACCTTCTGCTGTGTTGTCCCGTCTTGCAGCCAGCTGACCATGAACTGAAATATGAACCAAAATAAACCACTCCTCCTTTGGGTTTCAAGCATAAGAAATTTTGTCCTAGTAATGAGAAAAAGGACGAAGACAATCCCCATCCTCAAGAATGTACCAGATGAATAACAGGTTAAGGTATAATTCTTTTTTTTTTTTTAAGGTATAATTCTTACAAGCAAGGAGAAAATTTATATGTAAGTTTATAGTCTAAATGGATTGGTAATGCTTGGTTAATTGCGTCTTGAGTCTGAAAGGACAAATAAAAATTCACTAAACACTCAAGAGAGAAAAAAGCATTAAGGCAGGAAGAAACTTTCTTCAACCCCCCCACACATGGGCAAAGGATGTGTGAAATACAGCCAAAATGTAACCCTTAGAGGTTTGAGATGCCGAGGAAGCTAAGTTGGAGGACTTAGGGCTCTACAGATGGAGTCAGTACTTAGCCTTCCCTCAACTTCAAAGGCAGTATTTTTTTCAGTCATTTTCTCTCTTTGGAAAATAGCCCAGAGCCCTTTTAGCTGGCACTATGGTTTTCCGAAATCTAATTTTCATACTATCCTGTAGAGGAATTTATGTCACTTGTCATGATCCAATTTAGTTTTTTTCAAACCTAATAAATACATGTACCTCACGCCAGACTGGTAGTACACACATAATCCCAGCACTGTGGGCTGGGGTTGTACTTCAGTGGTAGAGTACCTCTGGTAGAGAGTGGGTAGTTTTGTTTGTTTTGTGGTGCCAGGGATGGGTTGAATCCCTGGGACCACAAAACAAAACAAAACTACCCACTTCAGCAGATTCTTTCATGGGATCATCCTGAATCCCTTCCTGGAGAAACCTGCATGATGTGGTTTGTGAAGGTACAACATCCAGGAGAGCACATAGAACAGCCTCAAACTCCCAAAAGCAATCAGCTTCAAGCAGCTGCCTGCTCTGTGATCCAGACCCTGAACGTTCCGACTGTGCTGGATTCTAAGGTAGCCTGCAAGTCTCTGTAACTTTAAACTTATTGTCCTAAAAGTTAGACTTTCTTTTTTTTGTCTTTTCAGTGCTATAGATCAAACTAAGGTCCTCATATATGCTAGCCAAATGCTTTACGACTGGACTACACTTCAGTCTTAACTCTTTCTTGAATATATTTAAATGAATTTTCCTATTTTGAATACAATACCATGAAAGTATTTTCTACTTTTTTTATAAAGTGTCTTTTCAGTATTAACTAAATGTTAGTCTGGTGATGTAGGTCTCCAGAAGAGCTTAACGTGCTCCATGGTTTAACAGATCCTGGATTCAGTAACCAACATCAAAACAAAACAAAACAAAATTCTAATTTTGTAATGGTGCAATGAATGTGAAAATGTATTTATGGTTCTCAGTTATGAAATGATAGGAAACAGAATAGAAATTACTCACCTGTCTTTAGGATTGTGAATGTCGTAGAAGCAGAGATGCAGTCTTATTCATTGTTGTGCTCTGACTTGAAGCATAGTGTCTGGCTCAGGGTAGGTATTTAATTTTTAATCAAACATAGTGTAGCTATGAGCCAGGCCCCATTCAAAATGCTTCGCAAATATCGACTTACTTCATCCTCATAAAAAACATTTGCAGGAGAAGCCAGTATCATATCTATACCGCAGATGAGGAAATTGAAGCAGAGAGAGACTAAGAACTTGCCTAAGGCCTCAGAAGGAGTGGCCGAGCCACCATCCACACCCAGACAGTCTGGCTCCGGGGTCCCTGTTCTCGAGTGCTGTGCTCTGCTGCTCATCAATGTTGAATGAGTGTGTGATCATTGCATTTATCCATGAGGAATGCCTGTGTACATTAGGGCTTAATTTCTTTTACCCTATAAATATTTAGTGAGTGCTTACAGCTGGGCATGGCGGGACATGTCTGCTGTCCAAGCACTGAGCAGGCTGAGTCACACGAGGGCAGAAGGTTGAGGGCCAGTCTGGGATACACAGCGAGACCCTGTATCAAAAACAAAACAAATGTTTAAAGTGCTTGGTATTTGTTTAGTAGTTTTGAAGTTTTGGGGTTGGGGGTGTAGTACTGAGGATTGAACCTGGGACCTCATATCTTCACATTTGTTAGGCAAGCGCTCCACTACTGAGCTACCTCCCCAGCCTTTTAAAGTTTGTATGTATGTATGTATGTATTATGTGTTTATTTATTTATTTTAATTTTTTTGAGACAGGGTCTGCCTATGTAGTCCAGACTGATCTTGAGCTCACAATGTAGTCCAGGGTGGCCTTGAACAAGTGCTGGGATTACAGACATGTGCCTGGCTTAATTTTTATTTTATTTTATGTTTGGCTAAGTTTTTATTTTTGAGGCAAAGTCTCACTAATTCACTAAGTTGTTGGTGCTGGGCTTGAACTTGAAATCGTTCTGCCTCAGCCTTCTACAGTACTTCCACTACAGGTGCGCATTACAATGTGAGCATCCCTGACCCTTTTTAATTTTCATTTTGAAACAGGGTCTGGAAAAATTGCCCTGGTTGGCTTCCTACTCAAAATTCTAGCCTTCCTCAACCCTATGAGTACTAGAAGACATTTCAGAAAATTTATAAGACCTGCAGAGAATTTGTAATTTTGTTAAGGAAGAAAACACCAAATACACATGGACAGAGTTGACATTTTCGTTACAGAATTGGCAGCTCTCATATACATGGGATAAGAATTCCAAACAAAGAATTATATGAGGTTATGAAAGAGCCTGGACACAGCCTAGGTGGCCACATGATCCTCTCCCCGCCCTACCCTACTCCTGTGTGTGTGTGTGTGTGTGTGTGTGTGTGGTGCTGGGAAATGAAACCAAGGCCTTTGTACTGAGCTACATCCCCAGTTCCTTGTTTTTTGTTTTCGAAACTGTGTCACTGAATTGCCTAGGCTGGTCTCGAACTTGTCTCAGCCTTCCAGAGTGTTGGGATTACAGATGTGCATCTCCACACTTGAGGGGCCCCACAATTCTTTTTGTTGATGATTTCTGTTTTTGTGAGGAGACAGACTTACTATGTAGTTCGGGCTGGCCTTAAACCCACTATGTAGCCTAGACTGGTCTCAAATTTGCTATGATCCTCCTGCCTCAACCTCTGAAGTGCTGGGATTACAGGCATGTGCCACTGTGACCGGCTGGCCCCATAATTCTTATTCCTGTTGCTTATATTCTGAACAACCTCTTCCCCTTAAGTGTGGATTGTTTCTAACTAAGGAATATGGTAAAGATGAGGGATTTCACATATGTAAATGAGTTCTGATTTCCTGATTCCTGATATTGGGGTCAGGCCCTGGGTGAACCTGACTTAATTAGATAAAAACCCTTAAAAGAGAATTGAGGCCTTTGCTGAGCTCCGAGGGAAATTTCTTGGGGGACTTGATTACATGCTGAAGAAGTCCTGGGCTTGGACCTATGGCGCTCTCCAAACCCTCAGAGCAGCCCATAGATGAGAGCCAGCAGGAAGATAGTGCTTCTACTCACAGATCTTAAGAAAATGAGCTCCTGTTTGTTTTGCTATTGATCCAGGCTAGGAAGGTTCACTCTAGATTCGAGATTCTGGCAGCCTGAAGAAAAGATACCAAACTGTGAAAATGCCTGACGTGCCTTTACTATTTCAGTGGCATGTGGAGCATCGCTGGGGACTCTCCCTGCCTTACAAACAATCTCACACAAAACTGACGAGTTGCCAAAAAGCTGCATAAGACAAACTACTTGTTTACGTGTTCCCTAGCATGCTTCTACAGGCTACACAAGCTATGCTGGCTCACCAGGAAGCAGAAGACCAAGACTAAAAGCTTGAGGTCGGCCATCTTGGGTAGTCTGACCACACACTGAAACACCTACTAAGGGGTTTTCACCTATCAATCCACCAGTGACTCTTCTGCATGGTTCCTCTGGGGAGAAGTGTAGAGCATTGCACCCATATACCCAGCGATATAGGATGCAGCATCAAGTCACTAATAAGCAACCCTTGCCCCTAGGATGGCTAGGGCATAAGGCCATTGTAAAGTTAGGGACAACCACCTTTCTTACAGAGATCCCCTGACAATGCTTGTATAATTAGAGCTCCTCAGGCCAATGCAGATAATGCCTGGTTGACACTGGCATGTTTATCAGGTATACATTCACTACACTCAGAAACTGTCAAGGCACAAATGCCACCTTGCAAGGCTGCAGGAATATCCAAGGCCCTCCTGTTCTGCAAAGCCACTATGTATAACACTTTCTCACTCACAGTCCTAAGGCCCATGGAGTATAATTAAAATAACAAAAGGGTGGTAAGCAAGGCAAGAGTAGTAACTTCAGTCTGAGTAACTATGGTAGTGCCCTGGGGGAAAATGGCAAGCCAGTGATATGAGGTGCCCTGCTTTGAAAGCTTCCCAATTACTGGGTGCAGGAGAGAAAGTTTCCAGCATTTGTGCTGAGAGATGCGGTGATCCCCGTGTACAGCATCCTGTCCAGTTGACAGGTGTGGAGGACCACCTGGATGACTCTCCTTGAAAAATTAGCAATGATCTCTATATTGGCTAAATCCTGCCCTATTTCCATCTATTGATATGTACAGAGCTGGCAAGGACTTTTCCTTATTCCTTCAATTAGCCTTAAGCAATGCAAATTGGTCTAGCCAGATGCCGATATGTAGTCTTTGAAGCAAGGCGACAGGTCAGTGTTATCCCATCTCTATAGCTCCCAAAAATATATGTGTGAGCCGGGCAAGGGAGATAAGCCTTGCGATAATAGGTTATGACTTCCCAGGGCATAAAAGATTACACATCAGAGCTGAAGCACCAACACCAAAACATTAGATACCACCTTGAATTATGTTATGTAGATTACTCTTTCTGCATATCCTCTCTGCATATTGCAGAGGTGATTTCAGGCCACCTACCTAGCCCACTCACAGCACTCAAGTACTTCCTGCCTTTCTCACAGTCACTCATCCTCTTCACAAATGAATAAAACAGGTTCGGCCCTGGGTTGAGGTCTTTGTACCAGTTAACCATCACCCTAGCTGGACTTAGGAGCCCTTGGTTCCCTACAATTATAGATATGCCTATTATGGTTTGTGTCTAGACATCCCCCCAAGACCTCATGCAGTCATGGGGGCAGGCTTCTAGTATTTGTGATTGATTCATGGTCTAATGCTGGGATTATGGGTGTGAGTGCTACATTCACCCTAGGGTGGGTGTTATTCATTAAAAACTGGTGGTCAACTTAACGCCAGCTGGATTACATCACCATGCTGCTGAGCATAGATGTTTCATCTGTGGAAAGTTGCCAGCATAAATGGAGATGTGGAGAAGGAGAAGGAAGGATGTTAATGCGTTGAGGCATTGAGGCATTGTGGGTTCTCCTACGTGGTGCTGTTTGAGCTGTTGGTTCTCCTGGAGAAGCTCTGGTCCTCACATTGAGCATTGCTTCCTGGCTCTGGAGGGGAAGACGTGTGCCGCTTGGTCTCCAGGATGAACTCGTCACACTGGCTTCCTGGCATATACTCAACTGTGCTTGTCAGAGGAGGATCTCGGGGCCTCCGTGTTGCTGAGGATGGCTGTGGTGCTTTTCAGGACAGCCCTGGTCTTTGTTGTGAGTGTGACTTCTTGGCTCCAGCATAGAACCCTCAACCTACCAGCACAGCTCCTTCAGCCTGCTGGCATAGACTTCCTAGCTTCCACTGCTGACTTTTGGGTCTTCCCAGCATGGATCCGTAAAAGAGACTGGCGTGAGTCCTTCTTGTGGGCGCTAGACCTCCAGTTGGACTCGTGGGAGGCATTGTCATGAGCTCTGGTCTTTATCTGGACTCATGTGGGACATTGCTGTGGGATTCAGGCCCTCGCTTAAATATTCTATGTGTTTAGTATGGTGGATAGATTGCCTGCATTTTCTTGTGTTAACTCAGGGTGACCATCATAAAAATAATATTATAAACTCCATGTCCTCACTCTAATTGTTTTGTGTACAACCCCTGACTACAACAATGGGTGTGACCTACATACAATACAAGGAACAGAAAGGGCCTTCTCTCTTGAACTCCTCTCTTTTTGCTCTTGAACAGCAGAAATCCACCCATCATTGCACCCACTCCAAGTGTTTGCAGAGGAGCAGGGCTTGTCAGTTCCACTGCCTTTGTGGTGCACCATCTTAAAGCATTCACACAGAAAACCAGTCCAGGGACAAGAGCAGTTTACCTGTTCCAGCAAACACCTGCACCTTGGTTTTGTTCCAGAAGGTGGACAGATGTTCCTTGGATCAAGAGGTAAGCCAAGTCCAATCAGGTCTGGTCTTTCATAGCAAGCTGACAGTGTGCTGGTTGGCCGTTGAGCTCATACCCAACAGCTTGTTTGATTTGCAACAGAAGCATATGTGTGAGATCGAGCAACTAATATGTTGCCATGGGCAGTATTAGGGGTGAAAAACAGCAGTTAAAGGGACCAGTAACAGTAGGTCCTTAACCTCCAGCAAGGTACATGAAAGTTTCTCATCTGAGCACCAGAGGATAGCAGGTAAAGGAGGGCCATCTGGTTTTGCATACCAAACCTTCTTTTCTAGGGCTGCAGTGTCTGAAGACCCAATGTGTTAAAGTAGGGGAGAGTTCATAATGGATCACAGAGACAATACAAAGTACCTCTTAGGACTGACTTTGCCCCCGTGAGGGAGTATGTGACCTTTGGGTACCAAGTACTAGTCACCCATGAGATTATCTACAGATCACAATCTAACCTGGCTCTCTACAGAGCCAACAGCGCCCCCATCACATGTGTATTGTCCTGTATTGCCCAGGGCCAGGGCCAGTCTTCTGTTTGTTCTCAGTGCAGGGCTGTTGGTGCTGGCAGCAAAATATGACCTTCCTGATCTACCCCAGGCTTCAAAAGCACTAGTGGTTTCACCCGTAATTGAATGGAGGGTGCTGCACAGTGCAGTAACACCTCTCTCTGCAGCTTTATTCATTCCAGCTGTGTAACACATCCTTCAGTTGGTGGAGCATTTGTGTCTGGTACTAGATTGTGTCTTTCACTTGCTTTAAAAACTCACTGTAGGCAGGGCATGGTGGTGCATGCCTATAATACTCTAGCACTTGGGAGGCTGAGGCAAGAGGATCCTTTTGGGAATTTGAGGCCACACTGGGCTACAAAGGGAGTTCAAAGACAGCCTGAACTGCATAGAATGACTCTATCTCAAAAAACCAAAACCAAAACAAAACAAAAAAGCTCACTGTAGTGCTAGATTGTCCTGGCAGCCTTAGGGTTATAAGGCACATGGAATACCATGTGATGCTTATATCCTTAGCCCACCACTGAACTTTGATGCCTGTAAAATAGGTTTTTTGATCACTTTCAATAATCATGGGCTGGACATATATGGCATATAACCAAGCCAAGGTGTGAAAGACAGCTGCCTGATCTGGATACAAGGCCAAAAAAGCTCCCAGGAGCCCTATGGCCATATCCACATGTGTATCCAGGTGGGACTTCCCTTCTGATCTTGGTAAGAGACTGAGATAAGGGACATGGTCAAGGGTATTCATCACTGGAGCACCTACCTAATGGTCACCATTGGCCTCCAGGCTGTGTGTGTGTGTGCAAACACACCACACATTGCTCACAGGGAACCTGGGCCTCAGCCAGCATCACAGGCAGACACCAATCCTGCACTGTAGCCCACGTGGCTTTTTGCTCTGCTTCATGCAACAATCGGTGAAGTAGCCACCAGTCTGTGTCCATCCATGGGGCTTTTTCTAGCCACCTCACCTTGGCCAGGGTGTCCATTTCATCATTCATGGGGGATGTTAAGGCATTATAACCAGTGACATCATATACCTTACCTGCTTTTGATGGTCCAAGGCCCTCCAATCTTTCCAAATGGCTCAGCCCCGAAAAGGGTGATGTATCATGTCTAACCAGTCAAGTGCCATGTGGTGAGCATAGGATTAGTCCCTTATATACCAACAGCTGTCAGTACAGATTGTGAGCATGGATGACTGATGTGTTATTACCAACCTGGCAAGTGGCAATTTGACCCATTGGCTGCTCTATCCCATTTCTGTATTAAACTGCAAGATGCCAATTGAGGACTGTATAGCTGCACCTGTCCAAGCAGGTGGTTGCTCACAGCTGGAGACATAGGTATACCAGGTGTCTTCACAACAGGGGCTGCCCCACCTCCTATGGGCTCTTCTGAGGTTCTAGCCCCTCGAAAGTTGGAGAATCTTGGGCTTCCAGTGAAACGTGTCACTAGTCCTAGGACCTCTTGTAGCTCCCTCTAAAGGGGACCAGTGGATTGATTACTGCTCTATTGCAGGTATTCCCCCAACTTTGCTGATGTGGAAGTCTGGGCATTACTCTCCTGGACTTAGCAGTACAATCTTGGATCCATCCTGCTACCAGGTAGGGGACTTAATGAACATAGGAGCTGTCTTAGCAACATTTTCAATGGCTATCAGAGCACAAATGACAGCCAACTATTTCTCTATCAGTCAGTATTGGCTCTTAGCCCCTTTCCACAGCTGGAATGAGGCTACAGCTTTTCAGACTTCAGCTGTAATGCTCTCCTAAAACCATCTATGGTCACATAGCCAGCCAGCTCACACGATGGGGCTGAGTCAAAGACATCCAAGGCTTGAGCCACTTTTATGGTTCTTTATGCTTCTGGAGACCAGTCCCAGTGCTGTCTTTCTCTGTTAGCCTATATAGGAGCATAGCACCTGGGCCAGATGTGGTGTGAAATCTCTAATAGCCCAGCAACCCTAAGAAGGTCTACAACTGCTTTACCATATGTTGTAGTCAGGATTTACAAGGGAATAGATTCAACACAGGTCACATAATTTATAGGGTCATTTTATAATACAAACACAAAGAGTCAAATACAAAAGAATGCAGGAAATATGTCCACACACTAGAGATCCAAAGAATCCAGGTAAGGGCCTGGAACCAACATCAGTGTCCTACTAGAATTCAACTGAAGACCTAGAGCCCATGGTAATGTCTTATGCAAGTCTGTATCAAGGATCTGCATTGAGAAGGCCCAAAGGTCAGTGGTAGAAGCTAGAAAGTCTGGGCCAATGGGATGTAAGATCTGTGTCAGCAGGCTGAGGAACATGTACTGAAGATCAAAGTAAGGTCCAGAGCTGCCTCAAAGAGAATCACAGCCATCCTCAGTGACAGGAAGGCCCCAAGTTTCTCCAATGAAGAGAACAGTTGAGTTCATATCAGGAAAGCCAGCGTGACAAGCTTCCCCAAGAGAATTAACTGCACCATCTTCCCTTCCAGTTCCTTTTCATGCTGTGGGCAACAATCCTGAAGTGGGCCTTCCATGCCCAGCACCATGCTGGTTCAGTTCACCTGGGCGTTACAAGTTGACCATTAGTTAATCGACCACACCATGGTAGCACAGGATAGACCTGGATCTTATCTATGTCTGCACTGGGGATAACTTGTCTTTCTCAATCAGACAACCCTTCACAATCAATCCAGGCCCTGCAGCCTATCCTTGTTGACTGCCCAATGTGATAGAAGTACTTGTACAGCAGCCTCAAGGTCTGTAAGACAGTCTCAGGTAAGGAAATATCACCAGTATAGTGGTACATTTGAACAGATGATGGTTTTGGTCACTGAGCTAAAGCCTACACCCCAAAACTGAGATGAGGCTATGCAGACATCCCTGTGGAAGCTCTGTGAAAGTGCACTGCTGAGTGTTCCATGTAGAAGCTATGCCAGAAGCTATGTGAATAGAAAAGAAAGTATTAGCCAAATCTGCTACACAGTGATGAATGCTCAGTCCCTGACAAAGGCAATCCATCCAGGAGCCATCAGGAGTTTTCACTGGCCCCATGGGCAAATTATGGGGGCTATGCACTGGCCGGATCATTCCTGTTCCTAGGTTATTTACTGATTTCATCACATCTGCCTAGCAGGCATTACTTCTTTGCAGTAGTGACCTTTACGGGACTGCAATGTCAAAGGGAGAAGTCTTACATGGTCTGCAATCACCATCTTCACAGTGTGTACTAACAGGTAGAAGTCCCCCATACTATTCTGCAGTTGCAGTTCACGGAGTATATTAACTTCTAACATGTACTCTGGTGTTGAAACATATACACCCTAAGGGGCAAATGACCTACTTCTAAACACACAAAAGTTACTACTAACTCGATGCTACAACTGCCATCTATATACACAGTGGGGCCCTGGAACTTCTCCAGGTTCCCAAACAATGGAGTGTACTTAGCCTTGGTGCTTACTGTAGTGAGAGCCCATTGGACATTGGTCAGAGCCCAGCCAGTGGATTGCTAGTTCCGCATGAGATCTCTAGTCCCCATGGTTCCCTGTTGGACAAGCACCTAGACTTTGGCCCTATCAAAGGTGAACGCAATGTCCAGAGGGCAGGGAGTGAGACAATCTTCCAAGTTAATGGCCTGAGCCATGGCTGTAGGATGATTACCCTTCTCTGCATTTGTGCCCCTCTGCTGAGGGAGGAATTTGTTTTTTTTTGGGGGGTACTGAGACTTGAACTCAGGGCTTTGAGCTTGCCAGGCAGGTGCTTTTGATCCTGTCACAATTGTCTCTGTAACGGCCAACAGGTCTATCCCCATCTATGACATTCATGGGCTTCCCCCAATCATCCCTTTCCCCCTTCTGTTGGGGTGTCCATACACAGTGCAGACGTTACATCTCTGCCTCCTAGTCTCAGCCTCCTCTAGGTTGGCCACCATAGTAATCACTTCATTAATCCTGCACCTCATGTAGGGAGCCAAGAGAGGAAGGGGGAGCATTCTAGAGGACCACAACCTCTTGCTTGATGTGAACTGTTCATTAGGACCCCTGGGTGTTAAGATAAAACATTACCTGTCATATACCCAAATCCCATGGAACCTGTAGAGGGTCAGGAAACAGCTGCCATTTGCTCAATGTCTCTGTCACATCCCTCACGTTGGTCCACACAGTGTGAATGGCTGCTTTAAGTCAACTGAGCATGGCGCAGCTCCCCTGTCCATACCAGCAGCTATCTGAGGGAGGGTAGCTAGTGATTGACTTCTCCATCTCTTGCCTGGTATGCAAAACAGCATCCCTGAACCCCACAATTGCAGCAACCAAGTCACCAAACATTCTCCTGGGGTTGTCTAAAGTGCCTTCCCAAGTCCGTAAATTCAGCCAGACTTAGGGGAGGCACATGGTGAACGCAGTCATTTAGGCAGCATCTGTAACCTCCCTGTCAGGTGCCATGGGCTGCTACTGCTTCATTTTTGCCTCACCACCAGATGGGCCTTCCTGCATGGAATTAGCTCAGTATCTTTAGCTCCCGAGTCACCTGTATCTGTAAGTTCTACTATATTATTGACACGCATTCCTTCGGAACACGATTTACAAGCAGCAGCTATCTCTTCTTCCAATTCCCTGGTGTAGGTGTTTTGTATTAATGAGATTTGGGTCTCAGTCCTAAGGCAGTAAAAAGCAACTACTGCACCACCTCAGCAACAGTAGGGTCAGTGTCTTCCAGGACCTGTCCCATGACAGGCAAAGTTTTCTCTATCAAGAGAGGTGTCCTATCCACTTTTACCCCGGCCTTAGGAGGGGTCCATGTCAAGAAGAGGGTCACTACCCCTCAATCCCACCTGGGAGAGCAGAGGGTTCCATTCCAGGCTACTGTGAATATTGCCAACTACACCAGCTGTTCAACCACCGTTCCAGGATGGGAAGGTTCATTTGAGATTTGGGGAGTCCAAAGAAAGAACAGTGAACTGTGGGACTATCTGGCATGCCTTTATTATCTCAGTGGTGTGGGGAACAATCCTGAAGGATCCCACTCTTTCTTACTCAAAGCACTCAAAGCTGGCAAGCTGCTGAGAATTTTTATGAAACAGTGTTATGATTTATACCTAAATGTCCCCTCCCAAAGCCTCATGTGCTTATAGGTGGGACTTTTTGGAACTAGCTGGATCTAGGGCTTGTGATAACACGATTAAAATGTATGGTAGTAAATTGATCCACTGATTGATTGGAATTAGTGTAGTTCAGTGTATAGATAATGGGAAGACACACACTGGGCATGGGTGGTAACGATGAATAAGCTTATAGCCTGGGTGGAATATAAAAGGGCAGAGAAGTGGGAAGATTTGCTGCTTGCTGCTTCCTGCCTTCTGCCTGCCACACCATGGACTATTTCTCCTCTGTGATGGCCCTCTACTATATTACTGTTATGTCTCATAAGGGTAGATTTTTATGCAGGGTCTGTAAAAAAGAAAAAACATATATCAATGAAAGAATTAGGGATATGAGTTTAGAAGAAGAAACAAAATCATTTTATTGGAAAGGGAAGAGAAATGGGGATGCAAAATCATTTTATTGGGAAAAAGGGAGAAAATAAATAGATAGATAGCTCCCTTGTTGGAGTAAGGTGGGGAACCCCGAGCTGGCACTAGGGAGTCTTTGTTCTAAGTTTCTTTTATTATGTGGCAAGAAAAGGCCTATCCTCCTTGAGAGTTGATATAACTTCATTGGCTATTTTGAGCTCTGAGATCCTTGATTTGGCTATTGCCCCTTCCATTACCTGCCTGAGCATTTTTGGAAGCACTCTTTTGGTCTCTTGTGTTGTCCAGGTCCTTATCTTGTGAGATTTATAGCAGAGTTACATTCAAGGCTGAATTACTAAGAAGGATACATGTGCATTTTATTTATTTATTTCTGGTACCAGAAATCGAACTCAGGACCTCACACTCACCAGGCAGGCGCTGCTACTTGTGTATTTTAGTATATTAACATCGTGGTAATAATAAAATATACATGTATTTATACATGTGGGTGTACGAGTGTTTAGGTGTTAGTGTATAATTCGTATGCTGAGATTTTGTGATATAGTCCACTGTCTCCCCACTTTGATTTTCTTGGGTTTCATTGAAGATGGGGGAAGGAGGGAGTTGTGTCTTGGAGTGAAGTGAGCCTGGCCAGCCTTACCAGCTCTTTCTGCTTTCTTAGCTTCTCTCTGTCTCTAGCAGGGTTTAACTCTTTATTTGCCAGCAACCTCACTGAGACCCTTTGACTTTCTCTACCTGTCTCCCTACTTTCCCTACACTGCCCTGTCTTGCAACCAGCTAACTATGGGTTGAAATCTCTAGAAACTGTGATTGGAAATAAACCTTTCCTTTCTTAACTTGCTGGTGTCAGGTATTTTGTCTCAGCAATGAGAAAAATAACAAAGATGCATAGACTACTTGTTTACATGTTCATTGTGTATGTAAAAACCACATAACATGGGGCTGGGGATTTAGCTCAGTGGCTTAAGCGCCTGCTTGGCAAGCAAAAGGTTGTGAGTTCAATCCCCAGTACCAAAACAAAACAAAACAAAACAAAAAAAACCCCCACATAACATGTGCCGACTCACTGGCAAATGTAAGATGTAGGCAAAAGCCTGAGCTGAGGCATCTTGGGTATCCTGACCTCACAATGCTGAACATTTGGATGAGCTTGAAAAGGAATTTTTTTAGATGAGAACACAACCTGTTTGATACAGGTGGTTATGGTCCTGAGCCAACTACCCAGTGAAGATGTGCTCAGATTGCTAACCCATGGAAGCCATCAGATGAGAAATGTCTGTATTCTAAGCTGCTAAGTTTTGTTCATTCATTATGAAGCAACAGATAACTAACAGAAACCACTGAGGATATAGGTGGATGTGGGGAAGGAGGGAGCCCTTTCTTTATGCCTGCTCTGGTTCTCAGGGTTTGTGATAAAAACAGGGAGAAGTAAACTGCTATGAATAGAAAAAGAAAAATCAGGAAGACAAACTAACATGAGCAGGGAAGAGGAGATGATGACAAGGACTTTAATTGTGAGGTGCTTAATTGGGAGAAAAATAAAGTGGGTGTGGCCACTTAGAATATGAGAGCAGGTTTCAGGTGGGAAGTCAAGATGAAACAGCTATCATTCTATAAACTGGGCCCTTTGTCTCACATAGTTGAAGAATGAAATTGTGGACAGAAAGGAGGTTAAAGGGGATGTGTCTGTTGGAATTTTACGAAGAAAAATAGCTGCAGGTGAATATTTTGGAGGGGTCCTGAGTAAGTTGCTAGGGTGTTTCCTTTGTCTTGGTTCTACGCAACAAGCAGAGAATAGGTGGCTTCTAATCTAGCGATCACCTATTGTAGGTGGCTCTGTGGGTTTGGAATTAACCAATCGTGATTTAGGCCGTGTAAAATTTATTTAAAAAAAAAACGGTTACTCAGCTGGCCAACTTCAAAGGAAACTGAGTTTAAAGGAAACCAGTTAGTCTGTATTTTCAAGTTTTTGAAGTCACACTGGGGATTTAGCTCAGTGGCGTAAGCGCTTACCTGGGAAGTGCAAGGTCATGAGTTCAATCCCCAGTACAAAAAAAAAAAAAAAAAAAAAAAGTTTCTCAAGTCCAGCCCAGAAGTAGGGAGGGGTTGTTAACTGATTTAGCATATTTTACCCAAGAAGCCTTTTCCTTGAGCGTTATCTGAATTCACTTTTTCCTGTGTTTTCTTTTTACATTTCTAAGCTTAACTAGCTGCATGTTTTGGATTAGTTCCTAATTCGGTGTATGTGCTATTTTCTTTTTAACCAGCGGACTTATCTTAGGTCCAGTTCCTTATCTACTATTTATAAGCTAACTAAACTTTTACAATAGCAGATGGGAAATTCAGCCATCATCAGCCTAAAGGTGACAACTGAAGGCCTGAAAAATCAAAAGTCGCCCAAAGAGGGAATTCAGAAAGGAGCGGGAAGATGAGGACTCGTGAGCAGGAAAGGCCACAGTGTGCTGGAGGAAGGAAGGAGAAACAGGAAAGCCAGGGTGTTCACAGAGTCAAAGCAAGGACTGCACCGAATGGGTTCGGTTGCCCAGGATATCCGTTTTTTTTTTTTTCTTTTTGAGACAGGGTCTCTCTACGCAGTTTAGGCTGGCCTTGAGCTCACTTGGTAGCCCAGGCTGGTCTCTGACTCCCAACAGTCCTCTCGTAGTGCCTCTCGAATGCTGGGATTACAGGCGCGAGCCACCACGCCCGGCTCAGGATATCTCATTTTGCCACCAAGCGAAACCTCTGGCAGGCACTCAACTCCACAGGAAAGAAAACTGAGGCTTTGACAGAAGTATCTGGAGCGATGTCATTCTAGCAGTATGTGCAAGCTGCATTTGAACTCAGGCATCACATCAAAGCTCGAAATCTTTCTGCTACACATTTAATTCATCTTTATTACGCAAAGGCGAGTAAGGCGAGGAAGTGGAGGTTTAGGAAAGCAAACAGTGAGTTTCTCAAGCGTCCACAGGTGAAGTCACACGCCGCGGTCCTCGGGGAGACCAGCAGAGGTCGCCAGAGCAAGGGCTGCGCGGGTTCAGCAGCGCGCATGCGGATGTTCACGCGCATGCGTACGCACCTCAGCTTGCACAGGGACTTTGGGCCGGCGGGGGCGGAGACACGTAGTGCGCGCGGCCGGGGACGGAGCGGCGGTGGCTGCTGAGCGGGAGCCCGGGGTGGGCTCCAGGTAAGCGAGACGCTGCGCAGTGCGGAGCCCGCTAGCCGCCGCAGAGCCATGGAGATCGGCACCGAGATCAGCCGCAAGATCCGGGTGAGGCCCGCGTCGGCCGGCGCCGAGCGGGGACGTGACGCTGGGCCGGGGCGGGCGGTTGCCAGGAGTAACGGGGCTGGTGGGCCCGGCCTGTGCAGCTTCCTCGTCCAGGCCGCCTGGGGCCTGGCGCTGGAGCGGCCTCGTCGAGCGCGGCGGGCGGTGGGGCTGCGGCAGAGGAAGTGGCCGTGGGGAGCATGCGGGCGGGAGAGCCCCGCCGCGGCGCAGCGAGCTGCCCTCCGCCCTCGCCCGCCGACCGGTCCCGACCCCCACCCCATCCTCGCGGCCGGAGCTGCGGGAGGCGGCGCGCGCCTCGCACGCCTGCGCGCTGCGCTCGGGCTCGGGGTCCTAGTGCCCTGTACTATTGATCACGTTTGCTTTTTTTTTACCCCCCTCAGAGTGCCATTAAAGGGAAACTGCAAGAATTAGGAGCTTACGTGGGTAAGTTTTATTGTTGTAGTTCGCCTAGTAGAATTTAGTTTGCAAGCTAATTTTAATGATTGCACTTTTCCCATCTTTCTACACAGAGTGTACTTACCTTTTACCTTGCTGTCTTTAAATATGATCCTCCCTGATTATATGAATGTTACTTTCTGGCATTTACCTTTGTAATGGCTCAGTGAGTTTTATTTTGAAACTGTTGATGTATTTTCTTCTTTGCAATAGTGGGAAGTGCTTTTTTCCCTTCTGTTGACTTACCTTTTTTACTGTGGACCAGGCACTGTGCCTAACTATTGTGTGTGTGTATGCACACAATTAACTCATGATAATCCCCAGGAGAACCCTGAAAGGTAAGTAGTAATATTCCCAATTGTATTGTCAGGAAAAGTGAGGGTTTCCCTGCTTCGTCAAAGGTTTATGATTGAGTCCAAGCTGGGAAATTTAGTTAGACTGTGTCAAGAATTTTTTTTATTTTTTGAAGGGCTGAAGATGTAGTTCAGTAGTGGGTAATCTTGCCTGGTTACCTTAAGGCTGTAGGTTCATACCTCATTACTGCGAAACAAAGTGTCTACCACTTAGGAGAGCTGTCCTTGGGGACAGCTCTCCCCAAGGTGAGAGACTAAGGAATTCTGAAGTCAAAACTGTTACCATGTTAATACAGTATAAGAACATACTCATTTTCTTTGTTTGAATTTGAATTATGCAAAAAAATTAGTAATTTATTGCGAATCAAAATAGTCATGGCAGACTACTACAGATTGTATTTAAGTCACGTGCCCCTTGCAGATTTTTAAAAAATCCTGTTTCTTTGTTTTTTATTTTAAATATTTTATTTTGAGGGAGGGTCTTGTTAAGTTGTCCACACCGGTCTCAAGTTTTTGGTCTTCCTGCCTTAGCCATATATATATATATATATATATATATATATATATATATATATATATATAATATATATATATAATATATAATATATAATATATAATATATAATATATATATATTATATATATATTTGGTACCAGGGATTTAACTCATGACCTTGTGCTTGCAAGGCAGGCACTTACACCACTGAACTAAATCCCCAGCCCTTTTAGCCTCCCATATTGCTAGGATTATAGGAATGCATCACACCTGATTTAAGAAAAGCCCGTTTCACTTAAGAATGTCATTGGTGAGCTGGGTGTGATAGTATATACCTTTAATCTCAGCTGCTCAGGAGACTGAGGCAGGAGGATTTGAAAGTTTGAAACTGTCTCAGAAATGGAAAGGGCTGAGGCTATAGCTTAGTGATGTAATGGTTGCCTAGCAGTAATAAGGACCTGGGTTCAATCCCCAGCACCACCAAAAAATAAATACAAATTTAAGTGAAGAGTGTCATTGGTGGAGTGGTAAAAATATTTTTTAAACCGTGGCTTTTCATTACATCTTTTTAATACTGTTTCTGAGGGAGTAGAATAAAGTACCAGTGATGATTATCTTAGGTTTTTTTTTTCCTTTTTTTGTCCTTTTGAGACAGGGTTTTGCTATACAGTTCAGACTGGCCTTGAACTCACTGTGTAATCTGTGCTGGTCTGGAACTCACAGCAGTGCTCCTGCCTTAGCCTCCCAAGTGCCAGGATTGCAGGTGTGTGCCACCACACCAGGCTCAAAGTGGTTATTTTAAGGAAAGGCATTGGTATGGTTGAGTTGAGAACTAAGCCATCTTTTTCACAAAGTATCATTTTTAAGTTCTAAGAACTGATAAACTGGTTATGTATAATTGGGTATTTGGCACACATAAGAAAAAAACTGACAGGCTTTGTTGAACTTTCAAATGAAAAACAGACTTTTAGAATAATTGTGTCTGCCTCTACAAGCTTGATAGCTTCCCAGTACTGAAAGAATTTCTGGTGAAATTATGTAGCTGTTGATAAATGCAATTTTTATGTGTAATGAAATATGTAAATATGTCAGTGCTTTACCAGCTTAGTGAACCAGTATTTTCCCAGTGACCAATGCGTAATATTAAAAAATTATGTGTGGTGAAAAGAGCCATTAAAACCAGAGGGTAGGTCAGTGGGTTTTCTTGTAAAAGACTACAAGAAGATAATTGATTTAGTTTTAGATTCCATATTAGTGCTAACATTTAAGAAATTTGTTTCTTTCTTTCTTTCTTCTTTTTTTTTTTTTTGGTACTGGGGATTGAGCTCATGACCTCGCTCTTGCCAAGCAGGCACTTGTGCCACTGAGCTAAGTCCCTGGCCCTACATACTGTTTTTCTAGCCAGCACTGTGCCTGTAATCCTGGGAGGTTGAGACAGGAGGATGCAAGTTCAAGCCCAGCCTGAGCCAGTAGTGACTTAACGAGACCTTGTCTCTAAAAGTTTTTTTTTTTTATGTAGTTCTGTGTGCAAAGGCCCTAGGTTCAATGCCCAGTATTGCACCCCTCCCCCGAATATATATATACATTCTTTCCCTTTCCAGCTGTATGTCTAACACTGGATTTTCTTCACAGTCTTCAGTGGGAACATTACAAAAGATCAAATGCAGAAGCACCTGCACAAGCTTGCACAACTTAGTGATTTGGTGAGACTGTCGCACAGTGAGAAGTTAGGTGGGGTGTAGCTTAGTGTGAAGGCCTGGGTTCAGTCCCTGGTACTGGGGGAAGAAAAAAACCAGAAACAAAGTAGAATCCATCCTTTTTTTTTTTTTAAAGCCACATTACTAGAGAGATGTATAAGGGTATTGACATGTATTATTTTAAAGTGAATTAATGCTTCTAAATTAAAATTTTCTGTTTTAATTTTATATGGTAACTACCAATAGAGATGACATAAACCAGAGAGGGAGTCTGAGACCAGTTTGCATGTTGCTGCTTTATGGATAGGCAGATTTCAAAAATCACTTGTTTTGAGGACTGTTATAAGACTTTAACACATTGGTGCTGAGCTAGTGGCACATGAGCTGCAGCCAGGTGTTTGTTGTCATTGAAAACTCTAAATAGTTGGCTGTTACTGCTTTAAAAGATGAGAAAATTGAAGTTTGGAGCAAATGAGACTGCATCAGGATTTATTTATTCTTTTTATTCAAAACTTAATGGATGGCAGCTATAAGCCAAAAGTTTGTTTTGGCTTAAAAAGAGAAATCCACAGAATGCCTAGTAAGAACTTTTCTTAATCCTATCACATGAAACCACAAATACATGTTGAGTCTCAATTAAAACTTTCAGCAAGTGTGAATTTGTGGCTTTGTCATCAGTCAGAAATTGCAAACCAGTAATTTTGAGCTCTTTAAGAACCTGGTTGCAAGTGTCATCTAATCTACTTTGATGTGTATGAGATGTGATTGAAAACTACAGTGAATGCTTAAACTTAACATATTGCAATAAAAGGCACAGTCACTAATTGTTCTCAAAATACCCAGCTATCCTCCCTTTGAGTACATTTACCCTGTGCTTGCCACTTTTTTTTTTTTCGAGACAAGGTTTTGCTGTGTAGTTCAGGATGCCCTTGAACTCACTGTGTAGCCAGCCTGGTCTCAAACTCACTATGTAGCCCAGCCTGGCCTCAAACTTGTGGTGGTGATCTGCTTGCCTCAGCCTCCTGAGTGCTGGGATTACAGATGTGCGCCACCACGTCTGGCTTTTTGCCACTTTCTGAAATAGTTCAGGAAGTTCTCTTTCATAGATTTCTTAATCATAATGATGTGGTTGCCTTGATGTTCTGAATCCATTGGAAACCTTTGACCTTTCCGGGTCATTTTCACTTTGGGGAAGAGCGAAAAGTCTCATCCTGCAGATCTGGTGAACAGCTGGATGAATCACATCCTAACATTTTTAGGAGCCTGCCTTTCCATTGAAGGGCACATGGCAACAGTGTTCACTGCATTTTTGATGACACCTTGTAAGGGCAGTCATGAACTTCCAGACCTGCTTCATAAAGTGGCAAGAATGATGGAAAATTGTGTCCCAAGAGCGGGATAATATTTTGAGGGGGATTAATGGCAATATATTTATTACTATAAAAAATTTACACGTTCATTATATTTTTTGATAATGTCTTTAATTGTAAAAGACACTGAATTTTAAGTTTTAAAAACACATTCATATATTTCCCTTTGTTCCTGAACACAGTGCTAGGTTGGGGGGGTGTGCTTTAGTATTCTTTTTACAAACAAAAATAATCTGTATGGGGCTATATAGAGCTCATCGGTAGCAGGTTTAAGGTCCAGGAATCGAGGCCTTTTGCGTCCTTAATGTTTATTTTGTAAACTTTATATTAGAAACTTTGTGAGCTAAAGACTGGATTGTAGTATGTGCTCTTCTACAACTTGACCAATTTACACAGTAGCACAACTTGCTTAGCTTGTCAGTGCTACTTGACAGAAGTTGTCTTGTGTCTGTCTGTTTATGTGTCTGTGTCTGTGTGTCTGTGTCTGATTCTGTTTTTTCATTTTTGGTGCTGGGAATGGAATCCAGGGCCTCTACTTGCTCTTCCACTGGGCTCTACCTCCAGCTTAGAAGTTTCTGAAGCACAGAGGTTTCATGTTTTCTGTGTTCAGGTGACACAGCAGATAGCCCAATATTTCATAAATATTAATTAAGAGGGTAAACAGGTCACCCTTCAACTCCATTTGAAATACAATAGTGTGTTGTTTATGCCTGCAGTTAGCTACCTAATTATGTGTATATACATCGTTGTCCTGAAAAGGGTCAATTTCTAATTTCCCTTTTTGTGGTGTGGGGATGGAACCTGGGGACAGTGCAGACTAACCAAGTGCTTCTCTACTGAGCTGCACTCCCAGCTCTCTAGTCTCTCTTTACCCTAAACAGAGTCCTGGACCGCTTTTAAAGTTGTGAAAACAGTTGTGCAGGAGATATTTGATGTCTGTTTTCAAAGTATTGACTGGGACACAAAGATGAAAAACCTTTTCTAAAGGTCTCATTTGTGTTTAAAAGAGCGCTTCAGTGAAATAGCAATTAAAATTACAATTAACTTTCAGAAATCTTTACCCCCCCATGCTACACTGATTTCAAGTCACCTTGACAAGCCTGTTAGAATTCTGTAAGAACCTATCATGACAACATGTTAATTTTTCATTGTTTTTATGTTTCATTGTATGTTTACTCACAAAACAGACCTGAGAATTTCTGAAAGCTTTTGTTGAGATATAATTGGCATATACTAAGCTGCATTTGTGTGTGTGTGAGTGAGATGGGATTGAACTCAGGGCTTTGTGCTTGCGGGCAAGAGCTCTACCATTGAGCTGTAACTCCAGCCCTAAATTGCATACATTGAAAAAATGAAAATCATCACTGTAATCAAGGTAATGGATATATTAGCTTGGAAATAGTCTATTAATAAAGGATAGACTGAACTCTGGGTTTGATCCCCAGCACTGCCAAAAAAACAGACAAACAAAAAATCGGAGTAAAAAAACTAAAAAACCAACAGAAACCCAACCAAATAATGAACGTATACACGATCCTCCCAGATTCTCAGAATCTTCCTTCTGTCTCTCCCTCCCATCTTTCCCAGCCCACAGCCCAATACCCAGAAACCACTGACCTCATGCAACATTTTAGAAAATGGAAACTGACACATAGTGAGAGCAAGATGGTCTCTCTGTACCACTGATGTTATGAAGGGGAAACATTGCCAAAATATTGCCGACTCCTGTTTGTTGACCGGGGTTACTTGTGGCCTGTAGTGCGAGCAGTGCAGGAATAAGCTCCCTAGAAAGCGGTGAGAGCCAGTGAATGCCCCCACCCACCCCCAGGCCGCCTGTCTTTGTATCTTCTCCTGTAGCACATGGGTCTGTGAAATAGACTGAGTGTTTTCTTTTCCTAGATTATGCTTTCTCAATGTATTTGTGCGTCTTTTGAACAGTGTTTTTGATCCAAATTTATTTGGATACAAATGTCTGATAGTACTTTAGATAAACCTTTATGTCTGTGTGGAAGCATGAGTGTTTTAAGGCTTTTTTGGGGGGGTGGTAGGGATATAATACATTTGCTTATTTTTTTTTTTTGGGGGGGGCAGTGCTAGGGATTGAAGTTGGGCCCTTGCCCATGCTAAGTGTGCACTCTTTACAGAGCTATATCCCCAGCCCTCTTTATTTTGAGATAGTCTGTCTTTATTGTGCAGACTGGCCTTGAACTTAACAATCCTCCTCCCACAGCCTCCTGACTGGCTGAGTTTACAGGTGTACACCACCTGTAATCTTATTGAGGGTTTGTTTTGTTTTTCCTTCTTCATAAATTTATTCATGGTCATGGGCCTCACCCTGATAATCGTATAAGATTACCACTGTGAAGGTAAAACAGTAAATGAAGTTAGTTGACTTTATTTAACTGAATTCATTTTTCTTTGTGGTCCTCCACCTGAACCTGGTACATTGCACAAGCTAGGCAAGCACTTTTAACTACAACACCTCCAGCTGCTACTTAAGATTGAAAATTTTAAATTACGTAGAGTTTTGGATGATTTTAGTTTATTTGATGTTGCTCCAAGTTGATTATACTGAATAATTGAAATCTTGTTTTAGCAAGCATAAAGGTGTAATCTGGAGAAGTATTTTTATGTATGGTTCCTCCCCCCCGCCCTTTACCGGTACCGGGGATTGAACTCACGATGGCACACTTGCAAAGCAGGTGCTTAGGCCACTGAGCTAAATCTCCAACCCCTGGAGAAGTATATATATATATATTTTTTTGGTACCGGGGATTGAACTCATGACCTCGCGCTTGCCAGGAAGGTGTTTAAGCCACTGAGCTAAATCCCCAGCCCTGGAGAAGTATTTTTAAAAATACTTTTCTTTTTTTTAAAATCAGTACCAGGGACTGAACTTAGGACCATTGCAAGGCAGGCGCTTATACTGCTGAGCTAAATTCCCAGCCCCTTGGAGAAGTATTTTTGAAACATAAGTAAAACTAAACAAAACTCAATTATTCTTGGGAAGCATTCATATTCTTTTCTAGAAGCCTCTTTGTTAATACATGTGATTAAAAATAGTTCTTTCAAGATGAACACACTCTTGAACTGATTCTGTAATCCTAGATGTCTCATTTCATTCTAAGGATTTCATCATTTATCCCTAATTCCTATTCTGCTAGTAATTGGAATATTTGTGGAATAAAGAGGAAAAAATTCAAATCTGAGCATTTTTGTATGACTCAGTTTCAGCAGAGATACTAGTTCTTAAAGCTATATCTATATTCTAATGCACATCAACTATAATACGAATATTAAGGAAAACAAAAAAAGATTTGATATACTTTTCCTTTTAAATAGATGAAGAACTTCCTGATTACATTATGGTGATGGTGGCCAACAAGAAAAGTCAGGACCAAATGACAGAGGACCTGTCCCTGTTTCTAGGGAACAACACAGTTCGATTCACCGTATGGTATGTTTTTGACTATCTATGCCATGCACTGCAGTTTGCAGAGTAGGTGTTTCGTCTGGAAGGCAGTTCTTGACAGTTGTTAGGTCAGCATGGAGAGGCAGTTTGTGAGTGATGAGGGCACAGCCTCTGGAGCTAGTTTCAGGTTGAATCCTGGCTCTGCATCTTGCTGTATTTCTCTGTCCATAAAATGGAAACAGTAAACCACCTGCTTTGTAGAATTGTGAAGGTTAAAAGAGCAAATACATAAAAACGTTTGCAGTCTGCCTGACCCCTAGCAGACCCTAATGTATGTCAGCTTCAATTGCTGTGTTTCCTTTGTAAATTATATCTTACTGCTTTCCCGCAACCAAAACCAGTTAGAAGCACCAAGGCACCAGATATAGTTTAGACTAGATGCAATTTCCTGTTTTGTTTTTTCCAAGTTACCTTAAAGGAGCAAAGGTTTTTGGCATTACATTTAATTTTTTTGGCTTTTTTCACTTTCAAAATTCATTCTTTAATTTGATAGGTGGAAATTTCAGTTATCTTTAAAGTTTGGAATTATTATTTTTTAACATAAGTTACTCTTACAATTTGGAATTTCCTTCTCTGAACCACATGGGACTTTAGTTGGGAATGTTGACTAAACTGTAAGAATCCATTAAAGAAAGCCAGGTCCTGATACCAGATTTGAGATAGAGTGAGGATGGGAGAAGATAATGATATAGCTAAGAATAGAGGCAGCAAAAATTCATGAGAGCTCTTAGACTGGGAGCAGCCAGTTACAGTGAAAGTTGGAACTGAGTGGAGAGAGCACATGGCCTTAATTTGAGTAGTAAAAGACTTGGATAACAGATAGACACTAAGCAGAGATGATGCCTACTAACCTCTTGCCTTAACTCAAAACTCTCAAGTGTTTTTGTCTTGGCAGGCAACTGTATGCTTTATAGCTCTGTACAACCACTTTGAAATTTTGCACGGAATTCTCTGGGCTGATACTTTATTGTTAGGATATAGGTCCTCACACATGGCTTTAGTGTGGGTAGCCTAACCTACTTAGGACAGTTTTATTTCATTGCTTACCAAATAAAAGTAACCATGGTACTTTAGTCTTCAATAGTGCAAATATTTTTTTTGTTATGTTTAATAAATATTTTTTGTGATCTGACCTTTGGTGTAATCTTCGGGTCGTCTTGGGTTTGAGTCCAGCCTATCTTGGATGGGAGATTGATGCTTTATGAGACAACTTGATGGAATACTTCAGAGAAACTTATTCAATGTACCATTAACTGAATTTGAATTTAAGCTAAAATTAACCTATCTTGTCCTTGCTACAAATTCAGTTCCTCAGTGTGTACTGATGCAAAGGACAGTATCTTTATTTTGGCACTTTGCTTTCTCAATTTAAGTGTTCGCTAACATCAGCCCCAAGCAGACTGTCATCATGCTTTTGAAGCCCTGGAATAGTTGTGTCTGTTGGTATGTGCTGTTGGCATGTGACTAGGGTTCTCAGTGAGACAGTGCAGTGGGAAATGTGGTGTTTGGGGAGCTTCTTTAAAGGACTGCAGGCCAGATTTGCCTTATACATAGTTGCTAAAATAGGCTCTAAAATATGACCTATGTTGGATTATAGCAGTTACTTTGAAAATAATAGTTCCAGTGAAATTGTGTACCATCTTCTGAGGTTAACTTTTTTTTTTTTAGCTCTCTAGATTAGGTTTTCCAGAAAAGCATGTAAGTAGTTAACTAAATATAAATTGCTGGGCTGGGGTGGAGCTCAGTGGTAAAATGCATAGTTAGCATGCTGAAGGCTCCAGGTTGAGTCCCTGGCATCAAAATAAATACATGAGTTGTTATTAAACGATTCTGACAATGGCATTATTATGTAATTTTGTTTTACTGTAAGCTGTACTCAGTCCTCGGGAAGCAAAGTAACATTTTTTGTAGCCTGCGACTCTAGTCCGAAGATGTCCTTGCCCTTGTTTGTTTGTTTTGCTTTGGTACTGTGGATTGAGCCCAGAGCCTAGAGCCTGTGCATGCTAAGAACTTGCCCTGCCATCGAGCTGTACCCCCAGCTCTTTTGCAATAATTTGCAGAGGCTAGAAGTTAAAACTAGTGAAGAAAACGAATGACTTTTGATTGACTTCTATAATATTTATACAGTCTTTTAAAATATGAAACTAGAAAGCTAATTTTAACATCATTTATCCATTAAATGCCACCATATATCAATATTTATCATTAATGTCATTTAGCGTGACAGTTGAAATAAAATCTCAAGGGAGGCTTTATATTTATTTATTTATTTTTTTTTTAGGCTTCATGGTGTATTAGATAAACTTCGCTCTGTTACAACTGGTAAGATTTACAAAACTGAGGTTTGTTTGGAATTCCTGTTTGCTGTAGCATGATTCTTTTGAAAGTCATTTACACTGTTTTGGAAACACCTGAAACTTTGAAAAGAGTGTTCATTTGAACTTTTTATGGTGTATGGGAGCACAAATTTTATGACTTATGAGCAATACATTTATCCAGTGATAATTTCAGTGTGTGTGTAGGTGGGAGCAGTACAGTTTATCCTAAGGAAAAAAACTATAGATATATGCTGAGGTTTAAGGGTGTCTCACTGTGTTGTGTTTGAAAATTACTTCAACATCCAATAGTAATAAATTATTTTGTTACTATGTGTGGAGTAATATTCAGGCATTAAAAATACGTGAAGAAGTGTGAGAACACACATGCACTACATACACGTATGTGTGTATCTCTATACTTTTCCTCAAAAAATAGCCTTCAGTGCTGGGTGTGGTGGCATACACGTGCACTCTCAACCCACTCCAGAGGCTCAGGCAGGAGGATTGTGGGTTTGAGGCCAGCCTGGGCAATGTAGTGACACCCTGTCTCGAAGAGCGAAAAGAGCTGGGGATACAGCTCAGTGGTAAGAGTGCTTGTGTAGTATGGGTGAGGTCCTATGTGCAGTCCTCACTCAGTACTGTACTGCAAAAAACAAAACAGCTTTGAGGTAATTGGTATTTTGTTTATATTTTAAAACTTTTCCACAGTGAGCATATATTCCTTTTGAATTGGTGATCAGAGAGGAAAGGTTTCGGAAATAATAGAGGTAGGTTACAAGACCATGTATTTTTCTTTCTAGAACCCTCTAGTTTAAAGTCTTCTGATACCAACATCTTTGATAATAATGTGCCTTCGAACAAGAGCAGTTTCAGTCGGGGAGATGAGAGAAGGCATGAAGCTACAGTGCCTCCCCTTGCTATTTCTAGCACTAGACCTGAAAAAAGAGATTCCAGAGTTGCTGCAAGTTCACAGGAGCAGAAAACAAGTAATCTGAGGTAAAAGGACTAGCCACACTTTTTCATTGAAATTTTTATTAAACATTTTTTGCTGGGCATATTGTTGCATGCCTCTAAGTCAGCACTCAGGAGGCTGAAGCAGGAGGATTGCCATGAGTTTTAGGCCAGCCTTGTCTATGTGTTGAGTTTAAGCCTGAACTGCATGGCGAAACTCAGTCTCCAAACAAGCATTTCTTTTGAGGATTTGGAGATAATTGATGTAATTTGACTGAGGACTATTTTTATTTTTAGTAGACAAACTTATGATGATGGAGCTGCAACCCGATTAATGTCAACAGTGAAACCTCTCAGGGAGCCAGCGCCCTCTGAAGATGTGATTGATATTAAGCCGGAACCAGATGATCTCATTGATGAAGACCTCAATTTCGTGCCAGAGAATCCCTTATCTCAGAAAAAACCTACAGTGACTCTTACATACGGTTCTTCTCGCCCTTCTATTGAGATTTATCGACCACCTGCAAGTCGAAATGCAGAGAGTAGTGCTCATTTAAACAGGTTGCAATTTCAGCAGCAGCAAAACAGTATTCATGCTGCCAAGCAACTGGATATACAGACCAGTCGGGTGTATGAAACAGGGCATACATGTGAACCAGAAGTGCTGAACAGCCTAGAAGAGGCTTACAGTCCCTTCTTCAGAAACAACGCAGAAAAAATGGTGATTGAGGTTTGTATCTTTTTTGTTTTTTGAAATGGTCTTGCCATGTAGTTTAGGCTGGCCTTGGACTCACCATGGAGCACAGGCTGGCCTTAAACTTACAGGGCCTTAAACTGTGCTTCAGCCTCCCCAGTGCTGGGATCACAGGTGTGCGCCACCAGACCCAGCTTGTATACGTTTTTAAATCCCTGTTTGTTAGGCTGAAATTTGGCAGTTTTTGATACTAAACAGTATGTGAAGTAACTAAATACATATTTCACATTTATTTCAAATTATTTTTCTGTGGTAATATCCTCTCTATGGCTGACTTCTAGAGATTTTGTGTCACATCTGTATTACCTTGTTAGCATTCTTCATATTTGAGTTAGAGGCACTCTTATATATAATTTTAGAGGGAGTATTTAGGAAAGTTTTACATTGTTTGTGGTAATTGCTAGTAAGCAACCAAGTAGCTCCCTTTTCTTAGTTTCTGGGATGTCCGATGGTTGACTTAGCTTTATTTTTACTTTATAATTTTTTGAGTGGTGGTTGTTAGGTTGTTAGTGAGCAACCAAGTTATTTCTTTTTCTTAGTTTCTTTGACTTCTGGATGGCATGTGATAAGAACAGATTCTACACTTGATCTTAGCCAAAAGACCAAAAAGAGATGATTTCCAGCTTTTGAAATAGCTTTATCTGTATCTTATCTTGCTGGTAATGATTAGGTAAATTTTAAGATTATTTATGGTAACAACCAACTGATTCAGTTTTCTTTATTTCCTCAGCAGTGCTGTGTGTAGCTGTTTAGAAAATGAATGTAAAGCTTTACGTTTTGTTTCAGTGAATGGTTGGCTATATGAAGTACTTTTTCTTGTTTGTTTTTGGTACTGGGGATTGAACTCAGGACCTTGCACTTGCCAGTTAGGCACTTACGCTGCTGAGCTAAATCTCTGGCCCAAGCATTTACATTTTTATAGGAAACCAATAAGTTCCTTATGAATTTGTAATGTAGTTGTCATCTTTTAATAAATGGAAAAATGTGTGATAGGATTTTGTTATTTTCTGAAACTAGGTAAACATAAATTTATCTGATTGCAGGAAGAAAATTTTCGAAAGAGAAAGTTACCTGTGGTAAGTTCAGTTGTTAAAGTAAAAAAATTTAATCACGATGGAGAAGAGGAGGAGGAAGATGATGATTATGGCTCCCGCACAGGAAGTGTGTCTAGCAGCGTATCAGTGCCAGCAAAGCCTGAGAGGAGGTATCTGAACACAGTGGTTGTAACTGCCTGATGATGTCCTCTGGGTTTCTTTTTCTTTTTCTCCATGCTGGAATCAAACCTGAGGCCTTGTGCATGTTAGGAAAATGCTTTACCACTGAGCTACATCTCTGACCCTTTCTGGATTTCTTAAAAAGGACAGTCATGAAAAACATCTAATGTAATCCCATGTAAGATGTTTCCATTGAATGAATGAAAAAAAATTTTTTTTAAGACAGGGTATTGCTATGCAGTTTATGCTGGCCTTGTACTCACTATATATTCCAGGCTGGCCTTGAACTCACAGTGATCCTCCTGCCTTAGCCTCCTGAGTATTGGGATAGCAGGTGTGTGCCACCACACCTGGCTTTCCATTGGAGAGTTTAGAGACACACTACTGAGAATGAATTGCTTAACACTGGAGAGGATTGCAGAGAATTAAAAACAAATGTGATGAAGGGGGAAAACTTCTATGCACATTTGTTATTTTTAAGTTAATAAGGTTTCTTCCAGTCTAGTTGACATTTTCTAAAAACTATATAGCTGGTCTATTTGAAATGTAGGAAGGCTGTCGTAAAGGCATAATGAATTGTTAGTATGTAAAGAACTGAAATTTAAAATGTAAAAATATCTTTTTAAAACTCTTTTTAGACCTTCTCTTCCACCGTCTAAACAAGCTAATAAGAATCTGATTTTGAAGGCTATATCTGAAGCTCAAGAATCTGTAACAAAAACAACCAACTATTCTGCAGGTAATTTAGGTGTGGTCTGTTTACAGTAAATAAGAGATCTCCTCAGTAAGTTAAAAATGCTTGCTCCATGAGTGTTGCTACAATAAAGTATCTGTCAGATGTCAATATCAAAGTGAATTTCTCTCTGTAGAGAATGGTTTTAGAAGGAAGTTTGATCAGTTTGAAAAAGTGTCATTGGAGTTTAGTTTTTTGAGTACTATATAGTACCTTTTATACCTTCATTCCAAAGTGTATGAAACAGATAACACAAACTTTAAAGGGAGGGTTTTGTTTGGTTTTTGTTTTTGGTGATACCAGAGGTTGGGAACCACCCCCTCCCCGGGCTTTCCATGTGCTTGAACTTGCAATCCCACTGCTTGTGGTTGAACTTCCAATCCTACTGCCCAGCCTCCTGAGGAGATAAGATTATAGATTATGTACCACCAATGCTGGCTTGAAAGTTTTGATTAAAAATGAGACTTTCACATTCAACATTAGTTACAAATTTATAATAGGTAAAAAGTAGCAAAATTGATAGTAGTAAGTAGCTGGAGTTAGGAAAGTTTGTGTTTTTTGATTTTGGTTTGTTTTTATGTGGTACTGGAGAGCAAACCCAGGGCCTTGTGTGTGCTAGTGAACTGCTCTGTCACTAGCTACTGCTATGTCCCAGTTCCCAAGAGAAACTCATTTAAAACTTAAAAACAAGTAGATTGGTTTCTTCACTTTGGAATCCATTAGTAAAGTGGAGGAAGGAGGAGCCAGTGCAGTGGCTCACACCAGGAGTCCCAGCTGCTCTGGAGGCCAAGGCTGCAGGGTTGCAAGTCAAAGACCAGGCCAGGCAACTTGGTAAAACCCTGTGTCAGGATGATGATGGTACAATAATAAAAAGTATTAACGATAGGGCTGGGGATTTAGCTCAGTGGCATAAGCGCCTGCCTGGCAAGTGTGAGGTCTTGAGTTCGATCCCCGGTACCACCAAAAAAAAAAAAAAAATAACGATAGGGCTGGGGGTGTTGCTCAGGGGTAGAGCACTTGTCTGTCCCCTATTGAGCCCTAGATTAAGTTCTCAGTACTGCCAAAAAAAAACAAACAAACAAACAAAAAAAAAACCAACAACATTTGTGGTGGCTTTGCCCTAAAATCATACTGGTAGAAGCACATCATTATTGTGTAGTAGAAAACCAGGTGGACAGCTTTCCTTGAATGCACAACTACTCCCTCTGCATTAATTTAACTAGCCCCTGTCTCCATGTACTGCTATGTACAGAGCTGTTTTTTTTTCCTTTAATTGGCTTTAAGCAATACCATTAACACTAGCTGAGCTACTGATATGCAGTCTTTGAGATCAACAGTTTCCTGTTTTCTCCTTTTGCATTGCCCATAAATAGATGGAAACAGTGGGATGCCAGGGCCAGATAGCTCCAGGAATGTCAGCTGTGTTAGCCTCAATTTAAGAGGCTAAGACTTCCCAGGGCACAACAATTTACATATAAAAAACTTAACAGTCCCCTAAAAGTATTTAAATGCTACCCTAATTAGGTTATTCAGACTGGTCTTTTTTGCAGTTTTTTTTCTCCCCTGCATATTGTAGAGATGCTTGCTCTCTGCATGGCCAGCTCAGCTCACCTTGCTCACATAATTTTCACCTTTCTCACTGTCACTCATCCTTGAGCCACTGCCTTTTTCATGAGATAATAAATTCTGGGACAGGCCTTTCATATATCCTCACTTGGATTGGGTTTAAGACCGATTGGCTGCCCATAACTTTGAATATGTCTTAGTGTCTTTATTCTTACCATGGGTTACATTGGAGGTGATAGATTAAAATTAACTCGCTGGAATTCCAATATTGTGATAGAATATTAAGATACTGCATGTATTTAAAACAGACTTTCTTGCAGAAAGTTAATTCTGAAGTACAGATGATGGGTGCATTTTTGCAGCATTGAGTTCTGTGTTTATGTCTCATTATTGTAGCCAGTGTGTAACTTTTGTGGTAACAAGATGATGGTAATTAACTCTCAAATTATTTTTTTTTTTTTACTCTGGATTTGATCACTGCGGTCTAGAGTACTGTTCTGCTTTTTATTCTCTTACGGCTTTGCTTCCTGAATGATTGATTAGCCATTGATTTTCCATCGTGATACTCATCTGTCTCCTCATCATTAATTTAACCTTGAACATAAACAAGTTTTGGCATGAAGATTAAGGCTTATCAGACAAAGACCAATGCCTGGCATAACAAAGAGAATTTCTGTAACCTTGAAATGTCCTCCAATAGTTGGAGATCCCCAGGTATTTTTCTAGCGTAGGAGTAGAACCCTGGGGATTGAACCCAGGGGCTTTCACACTGAATTATATCTCCAGCTCTTTTTAATTTTTTTGAGACAGGTTGTTGGCTACGTTGCCTAGGCTGGACTCAAACTTGTGATTTTCCTACGTTAGCCTCCCAGAGTACTAGGATTGCAGGTGTGAGCCACCATGCCCGATTTGGAGATCCCAAAGCTTTAAGAAGTAGCCTTGAAACATTCTTCATCTAGATTACCTAAATTACAACTCAAAATTATCATAAAGCGTAAACTGCGTTTGGTTAAAAATGAATACGTTGTGCTGTACTCTTTGGCTTATGCCTTAAAATGTGTAGACATTGTTTATCTGTCTCAGAAATGTGAGAAAGACTAGGAGGATAGTCTCTGAACTCATGTGAATGCTTGAATGTTCTAAACTCAAGGGGCATTTATGATATGTTAACTGTTGAGTTTTGATGTGTTCTGATGTTTATTTGTTGTTTCCATGTCTTAATTTTATGTTAAAGTTCCACAGAAACAGACACTTCCAGTTGCTCCTAGAACTCGAACATCACAAGAAGAATTGCTAGCAGAAGTGGTCCAGGGGCAGAGCAGGACCCCCAGAGTCAGTCCCCCTATTAAAGAAGAGGAAACTAAAGGAGATAATACAGAAAAAACTCAAGGTAAGGATTTAAATATTTCACTTTCTACTAAACTTTCTTGTGAGGTGTTATTTTCAAGTGGCTTTTATGAAGAGTGCTCAGACGTACACTTAAGAAATTTGAAGTGTCCAGCTGTTCAGAGGCTGAGGCAGGAGGGTCATGTTGAAAGCTAACCTGGCAACTTAGACTCCAGCCTCAAAATACATAAATAAAAAAGATTGGAGTTGAGCTCAGTGTTCCCCTGAGTTCAGTTCCAACCCCTCCCAACACATGCAGATTTTTATTATAGAAATTTTTAATGTTCTCAAAAGAAATGCAATAAATTCCCATGAATCCAGTCACTCAGCCATAATGGATATTGCTGGTTTTTAAAAAGTTTTTACTTAGAGATACAGTTACTTGTTTTCTTACCTTCCTTTTTGGATCTTACGCCTATTCTCTTGGTCTTTAAATCTCCCCTCACTTAGCATGCGGCCTCTGTGATCCATCATATCTGTCCCAGTGGCCTTACTTTTTGTACCTAATGGACTGGAAGTAGTTAGCTTCTGATTGATTTTTCTGTGTTCTCCTTTTCGCCTCTTTCCCTATCCCTGACTTCTGCGTAGTCTTCTGATTTCCAAAGTGTGACTTAGTGTGTGACTGCTTTGTGAGCGTGCCCCCACCCTTGCCCTTATTGCCCAGGACTGATGCCCTCAGCTGGGGCTTTACACAGCTGTTTTCTGACCCCTGAACCTGCTCATTCCTTCTCCATGACTCTCAAACCTATTCTTCCTGTTTCCTTCAGAAAAGATTCCAATTTGTTTCTGTCTAAGATCTGATTTTTAAAGTTTTGCCTGAAGTCTGTATTCACATTATGTTATTTCTAGTTATAATTTATTTTGTCTAATCTTTAGAATACATTTTTTCAGTCCTTGGAAACTTGTGTTCTTTCAGTTGTGTAGATTTCATGGAGTGTTAATATTACATCCTGTGTCTTCCTCTCCCTTCCTTTCTCTTCTCTTCGCCTCACCTCTCCACTTCTTGATGGTGTGGAACACATGGCCTTATACTTGCTAAGCATGTGTTTTATCACTGAGCTACACTTCCGCTCAGGTGTTGAAAACAAAAAGATACACTATTTCAGATGAGCTAGAAGACATTGAGACCATGCAAAATGTGGGTGGCTGTAGTGTTACTAATCCCAGCTGCTTGAGAGATTGAGGCAGAAAGATCACAAATTTAAGACCAGCCAGGGATATTTGTCAGACCTTTGTTTTTTTTCCCCAGCAGACCTTTGTCTTAAAAAGGCCTGGAGACAGAAAAGTGTTAGCACACTTGATAGCCTAGCACGCTTGAGGCCCTGGATACAAACCCTGGTACCATGCACCAAAAACAAACAAGCAAACAAATTCCCCCAAATCTGTGATATGCAAAACTAACATTAAAGAGAATTGGAAAAAGTTTTGAAATGAATCAAGAAGAATTACAAGTAAAAATTTATTTACAAATGAAGACTTTTGTAAACAGTCCTAGATTTAGTCCCTAATACTACAAGAAAAAAAAGCTGTTTTAGAAGTGACTTAATAATTAGTATGTTTTAGTAACCTGAAATATCTTCAGAGACATTGAAGATAAAGGAAGGAATGTTATAAAATCAAAAAGAAGAAGAATTCATGAGAAAATGGCAGATAGTAAAACAACAAGAAAGAAAGTAAAATAGGAATCTCTGGTGGTGGTGGGGAACAAGGGAACACCTTAGCTAATCTTGTAAGAAAACTTCTGAAGCTGGGCCTGGTGGGACACACCTGTAATCCCAGCACGTGGGAGACTGAGGCAGGAGGATTGCTGTGAGTTTGAGGCCAGTTTGAACTATGTAATGAGACCCTGTCTCAAAAAAATAAATAGCTTCTAAAGTAAAGAAGAAGAAAAATTGAAGCTGTGTACTAGAAAGTTTACATTGGTACACTGGTGAATATTGATTCACAACTTAGAAACATGTAAGTTTCCTGAAGTTTAAGAAAAAAAGCACACAGGCAAAAAAATCACACAACTTAAAGTAGTTTTTTCTCAGGTCTTTTAGGGCTTCACTTCATGATAGAAGGAAAATGACTAGTAGATTTAAGATATTTCTGGACAGAAAATAGCCAAGAATTTCATGTCCAACAAAAATGACTTTCACATTTTCTTAAGGAATCTTAACAGAGTATGAACTTTAGACAAGTAAAAACCATGTTCTGTGAGTTTTTATAAACTCACGTAAATTTTTCTTTAGATTTGTCTCTGGAAAGGCACAGAATCATTGAACCGTCCTATAGCACTGGGTGTACTTACCACATAGATTGTGACCTTGGACTACTTCCTGTGTAAACAATCTAGGCTTCTTGAGAAATGTTTGATTCCTTGGCTGTAGCACAAAAGGTTAAGGTCATCCTAGGATGTTTAGACATTACACGTAGCAAAGAGACTTCAGTGTGGCAGTCATGTCAGAAAGATTCAGGAGCCAACTTTGCAGCACTTCCTTCCCATTGGCCATATGGAGCCATTTGAGCTCCATTGAGAGTACAAATGGCAGGGGTTGAGGTTCTGTCAGATTCAGTCTTCAGCCCAACCGAAAGTAAACCTGATCTCCTTCTAGCAGTGATGGTGAGCCTTTTAGAGACGAGTGCCCAAACTACACCCTACACTGGCTTTATCACAAAGTGCCACCATTGCAATTAAACCTGAATATTGAGTTCGATTTAGAAAAGACAACTCATACATTAGCATCTTTCATCTTAAAGAGCATGGTGCGGTAGGTTTGCCACCACTGTTCCATTCTAAATTTTTTGTTGTTGTTGGGTTTTTTGTTTTTTTTTTAAATCGGTACCAGGGATCGAACTCACGACCACATGCCTGCAAGGCAGGTGCTTATGCCGCTGAGCTAAATCCCCCACCCCCACTCTTCTGTTCTAAAGCATCATGGATATTCATCTTGAAAACTTGGAATGTAAAATAATGAGCATTTGTATTTTCCTGTAAAGTGGTACCACGTGGTAACCAAATAGTACAGGGATAGATACTAGTTTTTTAAATAAAATTGTGTTGGAGTCAAACTATGCCAATTCATGAATGGATTTTTTTATGACTGCTTTTGAATTACTATGTTACTTGAGTAGGTTTGCCATGTGTAGCCTTGCAGTCAGAAATGTTAACCCTTGACATGATAAATAAGGGAAACATCTTTTTAAGAAAGGTAATTCATCTAATAAGTGAAAACAGAAGGGTAGACCTTAAAGTGTTTTGCTGGTTTTTTTTAAACATTTTTTTATTAAAAGACAGAATAAAACCAAAAATAAATAGAACAAAGTAATAAAGATCAGAAAACACAATCTTATCAAACTGTCAACATTTTTCATATAGAGTAACATTTTGATTCTTACATTTCTGTAAAAATAAAAAAGATTCGGAATAGTCTAAACAGCTTTGATAAAAGAACAGAATTAGAGCTCCAACTCTTCCCTAATCCCTTTGCTGTTTTTTTTTTTTTTTTCGAAAGAGTAAAAATGATTTGTTTTCATGTCTCTTAAAGAACATAACACTACCCTTTAAGTCTTGGCCAGAGGATTTGAATCTTATGTCATCAAGCGTCAACGCAACAGATAGCTTGCAAGGTACAGAGGCCAGGAGAACAATGATAGGACTGCATCTTAAGAATGCAACAGGCCGACCAAGTCTCTGGGTCGCTTTATAGATTAAGTGGTCTGAGAATTTGTAAAAATCTTAAAGGACAAATCAACATAAAGGGAGCAAGCTTATGGTTTCCAGGAATGCACACCAGTGTATGAAACCATGCACAACCCTTTGGGCAGCACTCCAAAAGGCATTTGTTGGCTACCTTTGGGGGAGGAGTGATGTAAGATGGGACACATGGAGAGGTGTCTAGAGGGATTGGCAGAAGTTGGTTTGCTTGAACTAGGTGGTGGTTAGAAGCTGTTTTGCGTTACGAAAATTCATTAGGTCATCAATGGATTGGTTCACTGGGGCTCTTGTCATGTTTTAAAATAAAAAAAGGTTGAGTTGAAATAGTGCCAAGAACAGGTGGTGGTGTTAACGACTATTGCTACATCTATTTGTTCACAGGTGTAAAGTGATGGTAAGCGATCATTAATGTGCTTACAGTTTTACAGTTGTTTCTGACATGTTTTAAAAAATTAAATATGTACGTGTATTGACATGAGTTGTGATAGTGTACTCTTCCGTCCTCTTGGTTTTTTTTTGAGATAAGGTCTCACTATGTAGCCTAGGCTGGTCTCAGACTCGCACAGATTCCCCCACTCAGCTTCCTAAGTGTTGGGGTTACAAGTGTGCACCACCACCCCTACTGCCTCCTTGGTTTTCCTAGCCTGCCCACTTTACAGTGTGTGCATTTTCATCTTTTATCTTGGGTCAGTCTGTCACCAGAACTTGTCAGCTTTTTTGAAAGATTTATCACCACCACAATTTGGCGTTATTCTCACTTAGTGTCTTTATTTTCTGTTTTATTGATTTCTGTTCTTCCAAGTACATCTTTCCATATTTTTTCTTAGTCTGTCTTAGCCTGTAACTTCCAGTATAACACTTAGGTTATACATTTCTTTTGACGTACTGCTTTCACTGTGTGTTACTCATTTTGACACGTGTCCTCATTATTAAAGTGTCTGTAATTTCCATTATGATTCTTTTACATGAGTTTTTGAAAGTTTTAAGAATATACAGGATATGAAAATTGTGGTTATTTTTGTCTTTTAGTCTGTTTTCTAATTCTTAATTATATTGTGGTTAAATAATATGGCCTATATAATGCATAGTCTTTGAAAGTGTTAACACTTGCGTAATCAGTTTTGTGTATCTTCATGTACATTTTAGAAAAAAATAGGCTAATTGTGGGAGGACAAGCTTTGCATTTATTCAGTAGATCAAAGCTCTCCTGTTGAAACCATGCTGAGCTTTGTGTCTCCCTGACCAATCTATAATTGAAAGCATTGTAGCTTCCCATCATAATGTAAAATTTACCCTAATTTCTCTGTATTTGTATTAGTTTTTGCTTTATTTAGAGCCTATTACTTATTAGGTACATACATAATTAAAACTACTATATTTTTCTGGCAAGTTGAATTGTTTGTCTTGACCTGTGACTCCCTGTACCAAAGGATGCTTTTATTATGAAGTCAATTTTGTCTTAGATAGCTCTTTATGTAGAATTTGCCTTATGTATTTTTATGCCTTGTTTTCAGTATTCTCTGAGCTTTAGGTATATGTCTTATTTACATATCGTAAAGTTGGGTTTTATTTTTTAATCCGGGCTGGATTTGCCTTTATTTATTTGTTGTTTTTTTTGAAATAGGCTGGCTTTGAACTCACTATGTAACCCAGGCTGGCCTTGAATTTGTGGTTATCCTCCTGACTCAGCCTCTCGAGTACTGGGATTACCATACACCATACACCACTGCGCATGGCTTGAATTTGCCTTTTTTTTTTTTTTTTTTTGGTACCAGGGATTGAACTCAGGTCATAGCGCTTGCCAGGCAGGCACTTATGCCGCTGAGCTCAATCCCTGGCCCCCAAGTTTGCCTGTTTATTGGTGCATTTTAATCACTTACTAGAATTTGTGATGTAATTGGATTAGTTTCTGTCACCTTTTAAAGTTTCATTGATCACTTTTCATTTTTAATGGTCCTGGTTCTTAATATTTTGACTGGTTTATAATTTGAACTCTTGATTTCTGTTCTTTTAGTGGTTATCACTGAACTTTTTTCATGGACATTTATCTTAATATTCCAGAAGTTAATATCCTGACCCCATTTCCAAACAGTAAAAAGACTTAGAGTACTTTCAGCTTCAATTTTTACCTTCTTGACTAGTAGTCTGTTTCCAGTTTGGTTTTTTGTTTCTTGCTTGCTTTTTGAGTCAGGGTCTCACTCTATAGCTCAGGCTGGTTCTGAATGCACAGTGGTCCTCCAGCCTCAGCCTCCCGAGTGCTGGGATTATAGGTGTGCACCACCATACTGGGCTGTGTGTTTTTCAGTACATAAGTGGAACACAGTTATTTTCTCCAGGGTATGTTTGAAATTACCTACATGTTTAGCATTTTATTCATTCTCACATCTCAGTATTTGAAGATCATAATTTTCTAATATTTTAAGTGTTTTTTGGAAATTCCTGTTGAAACTTCTTGTTGATGTAAATGTCCTGTTTATTTATGAGTGTTTTTATTCTTTTTCCTGTGTGGTAGTTTTTGCCATACACCTAAATCTAGGTTAACAGTAGTTATTTGCTGTCAGTACCTTATATTAAGAGTCTGCCAAAAAATTTTATAAATAAGGAGAAGAAAAACTTGTATAACTATTTTAATACTAAATTTATAGACCCTGGGGCTGGGGATTTAGCTCAGCGGCATAAGCGCCTGCCTTGCAAGCGTGCGGTCGTGAGTTCGATCCCCGGTACCAAAAAAAAAAAAAAAAAAAAAAATTTATAGACCCATCATGAGATTAATACAAGTTACCTTTGGCTTCTACAGTTATAAGAGGTGCTCAAAATGGTGGCCATTAGTGTCCAGACACCTGGTAGTATGGCAGACTGGAAGTGTGTACGTTTTTCAGGCAGACTATACATTCCACTATCTTCTGGATTCCATTGTTCTTGAGTAGACTTCTGTTATTCTAATTGTCTCTCCTTCCTTTGTAGGTGATATGTGATATGTCCTTTCTCTCTTCCAAGACTGCGTCCAAGAACCTTTTTGTCTTTGGCGTTCTGCAGTTTTACTATGATTTGTCTAGGTGTGGATTTCCTTTATTTTTTCCTGTTTGATATATGTTATATGCAAAAAACATTTAAGCTGGGCATGGTGGCACACACCTGTAATTCCAGCACTTGGGAGGCTGAGGTGGGGGATTGCTGCGAGTTCACGGCCAGTCTGGACTACATAGTGAGCTAAAGGCCAGCCTGAACCATACAGCAAGACCTTATCTCAGCAAAAGAAAAATTAAAATGAAAGATTTTATGGTGTGAAGCATATGCTTACCATAGAAAATTTGGAAAAACTAATCAGTGTGTAATGTAACCTCTGGTAATAGATTAGAAAATAATCAAGTAGTATAGAAATATTTAAAACAAAAAGGCAGAAACTTTCCTTGCTCCATTGTCCTCTGCTCCCCAAAGTCACAATTTGTGTTAGACTTTTTCTTATTTTCTCCATGTCTAATAATATGAGTAATCCATTCTTGCATCATTTATTGGTTATAGATGGTATCTGTTAATTTCCTCCTGGGATATGTCAGGATCTAACCCGTATCTTTACCTGATCTAAACTTCTAGTAAGAACCACTGTTCTTCATTTATTTGTTACATTTGTAATTTTAAGTAATGCATGTAAGTATCTTTCTTGTCTTTTTAACTGTATTTTAGAATATTTTGGCGCTCAGTATATTTTGCCATGTAAAAGATGGGCATTGCTAGCCAGACGTCCTAGTACTCAGGAGGCTGAGGCAGAAGGTAACTGCAAGTTTGAGGCTAGGCTGGACTATATAGTGAGTTCAAGACCAGTCCGAACTGCAGAGTAAGACTCTATTCCCCACCCCCTCAAAAAGATGAGCATTTTGCCCTCCTTCACCCCTAAAAAGTATTGTTTTTACTTTTATATTGTCAAAGTTGATGAAATTTATATTTTGTTGCATTTTCCTAGTTAAGGCTACCATGATTTTTAAGGTTTAGTTAAAAGTTCAAAACCAGTAAGAAGGACTTAGGCTAAGTATTATCCCATTACACAGACAATTTCACATTTTATTTTTTATTTACCTTGTTTTTGTTCAGGGATTCCCTGGATGATTTTCTTTGTTATGTAGGTGTTTTTTGGTTTTTTTCCTTTCTGCGTGGCAGTGCTGGCTCTTTCTTGTATAGTGTTTTCTTTACTATTTTCCCTTCTGGAATTGCTTACCCGGATTGCCATCTAAGTCTGTTTTTTTCTTGAGAATTCTGTTTTACTAGAATTTATAGAATATTTAGCCTGGGTCTTTTTCCTTGTTGGAGGAAAAAATTCACTTAGGACCCTTTGCCATCTTAGGGTCCTGGATCTTCAGCATGGGGACATTGTTCCTCCTCATCAGAATTTTTATAGCCAGCCAGGAGATTGACAGGTTCATTTACAGAAGTAACCCTAGGCACTGACAGGTAAATAGAGGAAGGGACAGTAAAATGATTTGTCTTTTGATGGTGAGACAGTTTTACTAAGGGGCCCAGGCAAGACTCCAATTTATAATCTTCCTGCCTCAGCCTGCCAAGTGCTGGTGTTAAAAGCACATGCCACTGAGCCTGGCTTCTCCATGTTGTGTTGCAATTTCACTGATTGCCTAAATACTAGACAGTCACTTTGGCACTAATGCTTTGTGCAAACTTTTATTTTTTTGGTACTGGAGATCAAACTCATGACCTTGCGTTTGCCAGGCAGATGCTTATGCCACTGAGCTAAATCCCTGGCCCCTGTGCAAACTTCAGATTTGAAAAAGTGTTCCTTCTGTTGGGAAAATCTTGCATTGTTTCTTTGAAAATGTATTCTGGTTTCATTGTTTCCTTTGAAAATTCTGTTGGCAGATAAGCCTGTTGGATCTTCTGTCAGTCTCACATCTTCTTTATTTCATCTTGTTCTACTCTTTGAATACTTACTTGAGTTTACAGATGCTCCTTGACTTAGAACGGGGTTACGGGATGGGGATTTAGCTCAGTGGCATGATGCCTACCTGGCAAGTGTGAAGTTCTGAGTTCACTTCCCTGTACCCAGAAAAGAAAAGGAGGGAATGATTAATCCATAATAAATTGAAAAATAGGTTGAAAATGCATTGAAGCCAGTAGCCTACTTACACTTAGCATAGTACATTGGGAAGTAGTAGCTGTTGACTTGTGATTGTATTGGCTGACTGGAGGCCAGAGCTCACCCCTGCTGCCTTACATGAGGAAGATAGCATCATACTGCATATTGCTAGCCTGGGAAAAGGTTGAAATTCAAAATTTGAAGTACTGTACTGTTTCTGCTGAATTTGTGTTTTGCATTACTGCAAAAAAAGTTGAGGGACCATCTGTGTCTTCAGGCCACCCATGTGACTTTTTTAAAAAATGTGATAAGTAATTTTCCTAATTTCTACAAGCTTTCTTACTCTTTTTCATAGTGTCTTACTTTGTGGGTACAGTATCACTGTGAATTTGTCTGAAGATTCTAATTAGAATGATTACTTTTAAAGAACTCTTCTCTTTTAACTGATGGTTTCCTTCAGTCAGTGTTTGCTTTTTCTTGCCCTTTCACTTGCGGGATTGCTCCAGCAAGGTCTGCAGATAGTGGTTCACAGTTTAGGAAGAGGCAGAACGGACCCTGCCCTGGCTCTGTGGTGTGTGCCGGCTGCCCTGCAGGCGGCTGAGCTCCGAAGGCCGCAGTCAGCCTCGCAGTGGTGGAGCTGGCTGGAGAGCAGGTGCTCGTGCTGATCCTCTCGCCAGTCGTCTGGGTTCTCCTAGGTAATTTGCTCCTTTTTTGTACTTGTTGTAGGGTTGTGATTTTTTTTTTAAGAAAACTTTCTTTACATACATTTTGAATTTGGTTTTTCAGGTGTCTGTTTATGTCAGGCCTCACTGTGCTACACATTCTTCTTGTCTTGCTTCATTGCACTGATGTCTTGTTTCATCAGCTTTAAGGCTTTAAATATCTCCAGCCCAGCCTCACCCCTGGACTTCTAATTCCTGTTGAACTGCTTGCTTTGTATTCTTGGGTATTTAGTACGTTATTGCAAACTTGTCCAAAATTTAACTGGTTTTCTTCTCCAGTCTGTTCTTGTATTTTTCTTTATTTTAGATAATGGCAGCTCTGTCTTTCCAGTTGCTCGGGCCAGGCTCCTCCCCTCTTCTTTCTTTTATGCTCAGGGCTGTTCTTCCCTCCTGTTCTTTTCTGTTTTCCTTTTATCCCCTGCCTTCCCTTCTGTGACCTGTCAGCCTCCACCTTCAGGATATGCTCATCCTCTCTGCTGCTGTCTAGTGTGTCACTATCCATGATTTGCCCTGGTGTTAGAACACTGTCCTTACAGATGTGTGCGCTCTCAGATCTGCCTTCCTGCAGTGTACCCCACACAGCAGCAGGGTGATGCTCTTAAACTAAGATCACATTGTTCTCCTGCCCAGAACCCTCTGGCGGCTTCCTGTCACACACTGCATATACGTCCAAATCCTCTCTGGTCTCACCACCGACAGCCCTTTCCCTCTGTCTCTGGCTCCCTGTTATCTCTTAGGACATTTGAAGGTGAGCAAGCCTGACATGCCTGTCTTTGTCCCTGGTATACTTTCTTCCAGATGTTCACATAGCTCACTTAGATAACATTTGTGGGCTTTCCCTGGCCTCCCATCTTTAGATTACCTACATGTAGTCCTGTGACTTTTTGTCCACAGTATTTTTGTCAGCAAATGTATGAGACTTATGTTTCCATAGGCCGACTATTCCCCATCGCTGGGAATTGAACCTGGGGCCTTTGCACTGAGTTGTATCTCCAGGCATTTTTAAAAAAATACTTGTTTATTTGGGTACTGTGAATTGAACCCTGTACCTTTATGCTGTGCTACATTGCCAGCCATTTCAAATTTTTTAAAAGCTTTTGAGACAAACTTACTAAATTGCCTTCTGTTTCAGTCTCCTGGAGGGCAGGGATTACAGGTGTATGCCACTATGCCTGGCAGGTTGAGTACTCGTTCTCCTGCATGAGAGACTGCATATGTAGATGCTCCTGGACTTTGTGGAGGGGTCGACACACATGCCCCTAGCTTTTTGATAGGGTTGTATCCAAGTAAGCCTTTTCAAACATTGAAACTTAGGTGTCTAAGATGCAGAGTAGCTTACCTTAAGTACGCTTAGAGCACTTACTTTAGCCTGTAGTTGGACAAAATTATCTGACACAGAGTTTATTTTACAATAAAGCTTATAAATCTCGTGGAATGTGTTGAATATAGCACACTGTAGGTTACAGTATTGGTTCCTTTCCTTTATAATCACGTGACTGCTTTGGGGGTCTGTGGCTCGTTGTTATTGCCCAGCTTCACAAGAGTGTTGTCTTGGCACCCATCACAAGGCCAGGACCAGTTCAGAGTGTGATCTTTATATGTTGATAAGTTGAAATGTGAACCATCCTAAGTTTTGTTCCCACCTGTGCTCGATGTAGATCGTCTTGAACTGGAAGTCCTGTGAAAGGTGCTTAGTAGGGGGGAACTTTTCTGTTCAGATCAAGTTAGGGAACTCTGTCCCCTTCCTAGGCGGTAAGCAGTGCACTTAAAAATCTAATATAGTTTGCATTAATTAGTTTAGTCTTTTAGGCATTTTGATTTGTAAAGTGGAATTATAGGAATGTTTCTATACATACATGTGTGTATATACATATGAAATAGGAATTATGCCACATGGAGTCCTCAGACGTTTTGCTCCATTTAGTACATCATGGAGAGATACAACCTTGAAATGATGGAGTTAACTGGAGTGTTAATCCGAGCCATGGTGTTTAGTGGCTGATTTTAATTCCTTTGTGCCCCAGTTTCTTAACCTGTGATTAGAGATAATTGTTACACTCACCTCAGTGCTATTGTGAGGAGTAAATGTTAAAATAGGTACACTTTATCTGCTAATAGGTGTTTACACTAAAATCTTTGGACAGAGCCTTTGCTTATTTTGCATTCTAATTTGGCCCTGGCACAATGGCCAATAAAGGATGCGTCTTTTTAGGTACTTTAGGTTTCTTTGCTATGGATCCATTGACCAAACATTTTCTTGCTTTTCTCATTGGGTTTCCTGACCTGCTGGTTTGCAGGTGGTGCTTGGCTAAGTATGCGCTGTTCTTAATGTTGACAATAGATGATATAACTAGTGCTCTTTAAAAAATATGCGAATTTGTAGTCTGGTCAATTTTACATACTGGGTCTGAACTTTGAAAGATTAATTTATGGATAGAGTGGAGAAATAAGTATTGTTACATGAATTTCAACAGTTAGCTTTTTCTTTGTTATTATGAGGAATAGCAATTTGACAAAGAAACCAAAGCTTTTTTTTTTTTTTTGGCGGTACCAGGGATCAAACTCACCACATCTCGCTTGCAAAGCAGGCGCTTATGCCACTGAACTAAATTTCCAGTCCCGAAAGCTTTTCTTTTGAAAAGGTTGTGATAAGTAATATCTACCAGATTGCATCTGTACAAGTTGACATGTTTGTTGGCTGGAGAGTAACCCAAAGTGAAAAGAACTTTTCTGAAACCGAAGCCATGGAGAGTTTCCATGTAAATGGATCAGAAGGAATTAATACTATTTAGGGTATCAGTGCTTCTCAACTTGGTCAGTAGTTTCATATTAGTCTCTTTTGAAATTTCAGATGGACTTTTTGTAGAAATTTGTAATCTCATCCTAAAATTTATATGGAAATAGAGACTTCAGAGAGCCAAAATTAATGGAAAGGAATAATGTTCAAGGATTTGTTTTTTCAAAACATATAAAACTAATATAATAATCCAGTCTGGGTGATTCGGACATACCAATGGAACAGGATCAAGATCCCAGAAATGAACCCATATATTTACGACCGGTTGATTTTTTTTTTTTTTTTTTTTTTTTTTTTTTGGCAAGTGTGCTAAGACAGCCTAATGGAGAAAGAATAGTTTTTAACGAATAGTGTTGAGATTGCTAGATGTCCACACAAAAGAATGAAATTGCACCCTTTATAAACTATATAAAAATTAACTCAAAATTGATCAGACACTTGCTTTTAAGAGCTGAAAATGAGAAAAACAAAAGCCTGAGTTAGTAAACTATTAGGAAACGAAACAGAACAAAAAAACCCCAGCATAAGTCTGTATGGCCTTTGGATTCAATTTCTTAGCTATGACACCAAAAGCACAGGCAGTGAAAGAAAAAGTAGATAAATTGGATTTCAACAAAGTTTAAAATTTGTGTTTCAAAGAGTACTATAGAAATGTGAGTAGATAACCCACAGACTGGGAGGAAGTATGTGAGAACCACGTATCTAGTAATAGTTTTGTATCAAAACAAGGCAGAGTTCTTATTTCTCCACCCTTAAACTAATATTAGTATGATAGATTTCCTTTATTGCTACATAACGATTTTTTAAAGAGGTAGTCTGATCAGTTACCTGTCTTCCTATAAAGATAATGCCAGACCTCAGTTGTCAGATGGCTCTAAGCTTGAACTTTCCACTACTCAAAACAGTGAAGTTTGAAAAAAAAAATTGCTTGATATTTGTAACTTTGTTTGATAGTCGGACTGAAAATCCACCCTGAAAAAACGCGAGCAACCCGAGAGCGAGTCAGGCGGCCCGTCTCGTTGGACGCACAGAAGGGTGACTCTTCAGCTCTTAGTCAGCACATGGTGCTTGTGTTACTGCATTAAAACATTTGTCATTGTGCTTTTTTTTTGTGAGCTGTTTGTGGAAAATATCATAACCATGGCTCCAAAGAAAGTTAGTGATAAGAGCAGTAAAGCTAAGAGGGAAACTGAGAGAACCATGATACTTAAATCACTGCAAAATTTGTTAAAGTCCTGGAAAAATGAATTTATAAGTGTAATTTGGAGGCCTCAGAACCAGTTACTTGGTTTGCCATTATTTCTTACAGAGAAAATATTTTCAGTTTTCTTTTTGGTGTTCACACATGAATTTGGAATGAATTGAGTTTGACAACTGATGTATTACTGTACTGTTTTCAAGGGTAAATGAAGCTGAGAATTTAGCTCAGTAGCATAAGCGTCTTGTGTGATAAGTACAAGGTGATGAGTTCAATTCCTGGTACCAAAAAAAAAGTGGGTAAATGAAATTTAAGATGCTGTAAAACTAAAATAGTCTGAAGCTTAAAAGTTATGCTTTAATGGACAAAAGAGCAAAAGTACAGTTATATTATTCAGACAAAGTGCTTAACACTATATTGCTTAATTTATGGTACATCTCTATAGTGTTTCCATCATGTGAGGTAGATAATAGAAAATTCTTTACGTGTCACATGTCTCTTTTCAGCCAATCAGAAGCAAGAATTACTTTGTATGTAATAATGGGGTTACTAGGTGAGGAGCTATAAGTAGGCTACCGTAGCTATGTAATAGGACTTCTCAGTTGTAGCAAACAGAAATATTGATCTCCTGTGTTCAGCATTTTCAGATTTTCTGACTAGAATGTACAACCTTGTTTTTCCAGTTACAGGTTTTAAAATGTTAGTCACTCTTAATACTTCTTAAGGTAACAGCATTGATCATTGCTTTTGCTTTTGATGAGATAATTTAATGGGCTGTGAAGGAAAAATTCCCAGATACTAACATTTTATGAAAATGTCTTCAAGATTTCAGTCACCATCTCTACCAGTTTTCCTCTCACCGGAACCAGTTGATGTAGGTTCTGTAACAAATTCCTCTTGTTCACTAAATGAGCTAGATAATATCTCCCGCCTTTTAAGAAAAATATCCACTGATGTCAGTGAAATTAAAGGAATGAAAGCAGCAATATTGACAGTGGAAGCAAATCTTTTTGACCTAAATGTTAGAATGTCACAGAATGAAGCAAAAATTTCCTCTTTGGAGGTTAAAATGAATGAATATTCAGCATCAACATCTGAATGCAACAGACAGTTGGAAAATTTGCAAGCCGAAATAGATTTTGAATCACAGTCAGGAGATACTGATGTAAAAATAATCGACTTACTTAGAAATACTGAGAAAGGTAAAAACGCGTTTGATGTTTTCTAGACGTTTATCCTTTCACCTGTATCTTTCTGTGTCTTAAGTGTAGCTCTGGTGCAGAAGCAGCATCTCATAGAGAAGTGAAGTTTTTGTGGGTTTAGAGTGTGTATATTTCTTTTTTTTTTTTTTTTTGAGTGTCTATATTTCAATTTAAAGCCTAGAATTTATCAGAATTCCATCTTAGTGGAGCTCTTCAAAGTGATGTTTTGAAATGACTGATGAACATGAAGATGAAATCCTTGAAGTATGATGTAACAGACCTCTTTCAGTATCTGTGTGAGGTTTCTTTAAAATGTATTCCTTAGTTAAATATGTTAAAGAGACCTATTGTAGTATTTAAACCTGGTACTTGCATTCAAGAGCATTCTTTCTATACTCTGTAATCGCAGTTTCCCAGACTGTCCCAAAGAATACAACGTGACCAAACAACACTTGGATTTCAGGTTTGTTACTCAGAATATGTGTTTTTGTCATGATAATCCTCGAAGAAATTTACCTTTTTTTGGACATACTGCTACAGGGTAATATAACATGTTTTGATAGAAAATAATAAAATGGCAGATGGAATACAATTTTTGCAGTGTAAAAGTACCCTGCAATGAAAGGTGCTGAGATCACCTACTTAGGTTACCTGTCCTTGTAAAGCTACACAGAATAGATATGCACTAAAAATCAGCATGAAAACATCTTACTAAGATTGTAGCATTTGAAACCTTATCATTTATGTCCCTGTTGTTACACTGTAAGGTAACACTTGGCGTCTAAATTAGCAGGCGGTGCCTGACACCTGCTAAGCACTGTGGGATGCAGAGAAGTGGAGACCCTTCCCGATCTTCAAGCAGCTTGTGAAGATAGTTCATTACTGTTTCATGCAGTTTGGCAATTAGAAATATTAGTAAGAATTAACGTATGGACCTCGTATTGAAAACTGATTCTGTGAGCTTTATGAGGAAAGGATGATAAATACTCTAGTTAGCCATGTTGTTTGGGTGTTTTTGGCTGCAGTGGGGATTGAATCTTCGGTTTTCACATGAAGCTGCATCTCCAGCCCCTTTTGTCATTATTTTGAGACAGGATCTTGGTAAGTTACTGAGTTACTAAGGCTTCACCTTGTGATCCTTCTGCCTCAGCCTCTCAGAGTGTTAGGATTACAGGAATGCACTACCACGTCCAGTTTCTGAGTGTCTTTTCTTGTAGCAGATCCAAATAATTACATTCATGCACCACTTAACAGTGGGATGGTCCCAGAAATATGTTTTAGGCACTTTCATCGGGGTGCAGCTGTACCGTGTACTTACAGGAACTAAAATAGCTGCAGCCTCACTGTGTGGTACAATCCTGGGGACCAGCGTCCTGTGTGCGGGCCAGCCAGTCCATCGTTGCATGGCGCAGTGATTACATTGTCATGTTTTGCTGATTTAGGGCCTTGGACTGCAGAGTTTTGAGTGCCATATTTGAGTGGTACCCTTGTTTGTTGTTGTTTTTGCACCCTCCTGAACCCTTAGTTGTCTTTTGGGAACTTTATAATGAGAGAACTTTGCAGTTTTGTTGTCTTGAGAGATGGGGTTGGTGTAGAGGAGGGGGTGGGAGTGGTGACAGCCTCAGCAATAGGAGATGCTGCTCCAGTTGACTGGCCGATCCCCTGAGCGCCGGCACTTAAGGACCTGCTGACTACTCTGTCCTTACCTTTACTTTTCTTTTAGGCTTTACTTCCGGTCCAAGAAATGTGATCAGCTCACCACGGAAGAGCCGGGGCTGTGTCCTCATTGCTGTTTTTGGGTTAACCCTGAGCACAGCTTTTTGTCTTGGGATGTGCCAGTGATGTAACAGTTTATATTTTTGGAGCTTTATTTTTAAGATTTTCTGTTAACTCAACAAGATTAATTTCTGGGAAATAAATGCTGGAATTTATTTTACCTGTTTTAAGCTTAGTGAAGTTTTAAAATTTATATTCTAGGAGCTCAACAGAGGCAGTTATTATCCCGACTGCAAATTGACCCAGTCATGGCAGAAACGCTGCAGAGTCAAGGTTGGTGACACTTAAATTTTCGTTGTAATCTAGCGATTTTCTGCTGCCATCCTCATTGCTTACACCTCATTCAGTGCATCTTTTTATTTAGCTCCTGCCCTAAGATGCCACATACAGATTTGTGAAAATATTTTAGGGCTAAGAGAGAAGCTCTGCATGTTCTTCATGTTGTATGGTGTTTTTATTTTTTGCATATCAAAAACTATTAAACACCATTCCTCCTGGACCCCTGCTTCGCGCTCTGTTGCTGTCATAGACCGCCTGCGTCCCTCACCTGACTTGCTCTGCCTCTCTGCTGTGCCTTTGCCATTGCCCTGAGCTGCTTTCACATCCTCTGCTTCCCTGGCTCATCTTTATCTTCACTTTGACTTCACTTCTTAAGTCTTAGGCCACCCCTGCCTGGAGCCACTGCCATGTCATTGTTACTCTCTCCCACCCCAGACACATCACAAGCTGCTTTGGGGCTAGGGCAGGCCCTGCCCTGCTGCCTACTATATGCAGGGAACCATTAGATGGTGGGAGTCTCTCTGTCCTTTTCTTCTGTGTCCCCTAAGTTTGCCCTTTGCTGGAACCTTTGTTCATTTGATCCCTTTAGCCCTTTCCTGAGCTTTCTCCCTGCCAGGACTCCAGGAAGTGACTTTTCCCTGACTCGTCTAGGTTTTGTGTCTGAGACAGGTGTGATTTTCCTCTTCAGGGTTAACCATCCAGACACCAGGTCCTGCCCATCTGATGAACATGACCGCGCTGCCATAGTCTGTCTCGCCTCGGCCTTCTTTCTTATATTGTAAAGTGTTTATGTAATCTTTATCCTTGGTTTGCTCTCTCATCTTCTGACTTTCCATTCTGTTTTCAGTGAATGTCTCCCAGTGAGTTTGGCAGTCAGGGTCTGTGTGTGTGTCTTGTTCACTTCGTCAGTTCTTGTGTATGCTTTTGTAACTTTTTTATTTATATTTACTCTTTCTACACTTGTTGCACATATATAGTTTGAAGCATCAAGCAGTTCTGTGAGGCTTATGAATGACCACAGTCCTTGACCCCCATCAGGCTTTTTATTTGCAAGAGCCCTTCTGTTTTCGTATATTCTGCAGGGCCTTAGCGTTGCTACATCCCTGCTCGCTCCCCCTTACCGTTTTTTTATTTTGAGTCACTAAATTACCTACACTAGAGGGAGCTTCTGATCCCCCCACCTTAGATTTCTAGAGTGCCAGGATCGTAGCATGCACACTGTAGCCAGCTGTAAAATCAAACATTTTTATTTTTTTAAAAATCAAACATTTTTAAGTGCATAAAGAAACATCCACAAAGTATAACCTAATGTCACATTAATGGTGTGTGTATTCAGAAATACTTCATTATCCCTAAAAATAATTTGTAGGTCCCCCAACCCCCATTGGGTAGTGAACTCCAGGCCTTTCATACAGCTACATCGACAGCTCTGTTAAAATATTTTTATTTTGAGGCAGAATCTCACCAAGTTGCCGTATTGCCAGGCTGGCTGGGCTCAGATCTTTCTGTCTCAGCCTCTCAGAGTGCTGGAATTACAGGTGAGCACACCAGCGCTTTTTGAATTTTTGGTTTTGAGACAGGTCTTGCCTGCCGTGTTGCTGAGTTGCCTAGCCTGGGTTCCATCTTGGAATCTTCCTCTCGGTGCTGCTGCTTCCGCCTCCAGAGTGGGGCGGGTATAGGTGTGTTTTACCACACACAACTCCTTTTGAACAGACTGATTTTGTTTCTTATATGCTTTTTATTTTTCGGAGGATATTAAAGGTTATTTGAATGTTTTTTCCTTCCCGTCCTGGTCTTGTTTTCTTCAGCTGGGTTGTGTCCTGATGAAAGCTCTGCGTGTAAGGTTCGTGGTGATCTGGGATGTAAGAGTGGTACCCTAAAAAGCTGACGGAGGTCCTGGGTTCGTGAGTTGGGGCTCGGGACCTTTAGCCTTCATGTTTGAACGTGGATGTTGCGGAGAGTGATTTAGGGGATGATGCTGCCGATGCCTTTGGCCTTTCAGGCCAGTTCACTTCTCCGGAGGTTTTAAAGGAAAAGCTGGATGCTGGAGTTCCGGTAGCTCACCAGAGAAAGGCCGGGGCCGGGCCACTGCCCTCCCGTCTCCACGGTGGCTTCTTGCAGCGTGGCTGGCGTCCCTGGTGCAGACTGGGGGTGTGGCTCTTGTCAAGAGCCCGAGGGAGGAAGTGTGTCGTGGGCAGAGGGTTTTCAGGGAATGCGCCTCTGTAGCAGTGTCTCCAGTGGGCCAGGGCTGGCGGGAGTGCTGAGGGGTCTGGGAAGGACGCCCGCCCGCGTCAGGCCTCTTGAGCAGCCCTCCAGCTCTTATCTCTCACCATTTCAAGGTCCCCTTTGCTGCCAGTTCTTCAGCCTTTGCAGCCTCTTGTGATCTAAGGTGGACGGCTTCATATAATTAGAATTCTGATTTTGCTGATCTATTAAGTTAGCTCCTATTGACTGTTTTCTGTTTTGAAATTGTGGTTCTCTCCTTTACAGTTATTTTTATTTTGTTTTGTTTTTGTTTTTCAGACAGGGTCTTGAACTCATAGCAGTCCTTTTGCCTCAGTCTCTCAAATGCTGGGAATGCAGGTGTGTACCACCACGCCTAGCTTCAGTGCACTCTTGCCTAAACTGTACATGTATACAACACACGTACCCAGGTTTTCTTCAGTCTGATCCTTTGGGTTTCAGGATTTCACTTTCTATTTTCTTTTTTTTTTTTTTTAAGGAAATTTTCCCATTTAGCTTTGAACGTGTACTTGAAGTGTTCGTGATATCCTTTTGCTACGTCTTTGGCCTGTTGCAGGCTCGTAATAATGGTCTGTTACTCATTCTGGACCTGTGTTTTTATTTTTTATGTTTTTTATTTTTTTATTTTTTTGGTACTGGGAGTCAAACTCATGACCTTGCACTTGCCAGACAAGTGCTTGTGCTGCTGACCTAAATGCGCGGCCCTCATTGTTTTTTGTTAATTTTTTTTCTTTTTTTTTTTTTAATGATCCTGGAGAGTGAACCCAGGAGGCACTGAGCTACACCCAGATCTTCTTAAAATTTTATTTTTAAACAGGATCTTGGCTAAGTTGCTTAGCCTCAATTTGAACTTGAGGTGATCCTCCTGCCTCAGCCTTCTAAATAGCTGGAATTACAGATATGTACCACCACAGCAGCGCTCCTCATTCATTTGCATTCTTTTTTGTCATCTCTTCTCCATTGCTCCTTAAAAGGTGAGCCTTATCCTGTGTCCCACCCTCAGCATAAGTTCATCTTGTCAGTATTATCCCAGGATGTGAGCTAGTCAAACTGCTGGGGCACAAAAAGTATGTCTGGAGGGAGGGCAGGCAGTGGCTGCTGGACCAGTTCCAGGCTCTGCTGTTGCCAACCGTGAGTTGCGAAAAGGCTTGAGGTGCAAGTTGGTTGTTAGTGACTGGGAGGAAGACTCCTTATGCTTCCTGGGCACACTGAGGAGGTGGCAGCAAAACCCGCGCAGTTCAATCCTCATCTCACCTGCACTGCTTTTAAGTCTCTCCCCACCCCCCAGTCAGCTCTGAGTTTTCGACTTCCTCATAACTTGTAAAATCCCCACAAATGACTCCAAACTAAATAAAGTCTAAAAATGAAATTTATCATTGCCACCTTTCAAATCTTTTTCTTCTTCCTTTCTTGTGCTTTATGTCTCAACAACTTTCCCTGCCCTCCCCCATCTGTCTTGCTTTACGGTCTGTCCTGCCCTTGTGGGTGCAGAGGTGTTTTCCTCCTTGGAGAGTGGAGATTGAACCCTAGGTGTGCTGACCTGCATTCCCAGCCACTTTCATCTCATGTTTTGCATTTTCCGTGTTGAGACAGGTTCTTGCTTAGCTGGCCTCAATTTGTGATCCTTATGCCTCAGCTTCCCATATACTGGTGTGACAGGTGTGTACCACTGCAAGTTCTTGGCATCATTTTTTTGAAAACCAGTGTGATTGTATCACTTCCTGGCTTAGGAACTTCATTTGATTTCTTACTACTTAGGCCAAAATTGAAAATACTGAGATGAGATCCTTAAGCGTATTCTCAGCTTTGCCTGCCACTCACCTCCCAGGTCACCGCACACTCTTCTAGCCATCCCAGGTGCCTCACTGTTTCCCAGACCCCTACAGGAAATGCCCCTGCCTTGCCGTGTGCCTGAGGTGCTCTGGGTGCTCTCTGCCCCTCTCCTGGTCTATTCCTGCTCCCTCCTCTAGTGCCCACTTCAGACTCCCATCCTCAGCCAGCTTCCTCCGCTGGAGGAGTTGTGTTTTGCTTTCCCGACAGCGTTCGTTCCCTTTGTGGGTCATGCTCTGCAGCTGTTCTGCTGTTGTTCTTTTTCCTTCTTGTGTAACTATTACACTGTTACTCTTAATTTTTAGTAAATATTTGTTCCCTGAGTGGATGTCTTGTGAATCTTTTTTTTTTGTTTTGTTTTTTTGGTACTGGGGATGGAACTCACGACCTCGTGCTTGCCAGGCAGGCGCGTAAGCCACTGAGCTAAATCCCCGGCCCCTGTCTTGTGAATCTTGTCCTAATTACTTGCTAGCTTTGAAAGGAGCGCCTTGGCACTCGTCACTTGGAGGCATGTTGCCAGGTCAGCTGTGTGCAGATGACGTGAGCTGTGTGGTGTTACACTCATTCACCTTAAACTTCTCTTCAAGGTAGCAGCAGGTGGAAACTCTGTCATATGAGTTTTTCTTCCAATATGTGTTTACTTCTGTACATGGTACTGTGCAGACTGAACACCAGATTTTAGAAAAACAGTTCAGTAATCTGTGAATCAGAATTCTAGAAACCAATGAGATCCTTAAATTCTCTATGTCTGTAGTGTGTATTGTTAATATCCCACCAGCAGCCTCCTGGGAGAGCCTTTCTCTACCTTAGGCCAGGAGGGTGTTCGTTTGAATCACTTGTGATGCACGCTATAAGGAGAGGACCACCTGAGTTCTTTCCAGTGATGTTTGGAATAGCATTGCAGCCCTATTCCCAAATAGAGTCAGTTACAATTTTTAAAAAATAAGTATGAATATATAAAAGACAGTCATGTCACATGTGTGATGTTGGGAATAAAAGATTTATTTAAAAGCAAACATTTATGGCCAATTTTTTTGGCTCAGATTACTATGACATGGAATCCATGGTCCATGCAGACACAAGATCATTTATTCTGAAGAAGCCAAAGCTGTCTGAGGAAATAGTAGTGGCACCAAACCAAGAGTCGGGGATGAAGACTGCAGATACCCTTCGGGTACTTTCAGGACACCTTATGCAGACACGGTAGATGGTTTCTTTTTCTTGTGTAGCTAATTTGTGTGCTTAGATAGTGCAGGTTGGCTCTTAGTTCCTTCCCAGCTTCCCCTTTCCCTGCCTCAATACTCACTAGAACCTTTTTTGTTGAGCAGCTAGCCAAATTCAGTTTTTAAAAATTATAGTTCATTCTACTTGTTCAGAAGTATATTAATCTACAAATAAAAATTCAGTGTATCATTTAACTCCTTTAGTAAGACTTTTTTTTTTTGTATCAGGGATTGAACTCATGACCTCATGCTTACTAGGTAGGCGCTCATGTCACTGAGCTATATCCCTGGTGCAAAATGCACATTCTTAAAATGAACTCTCTTTTGGGGCTTTTTTTGAGACAGGGTTTCACTATGCAGTTCAGGCTGGCCTTGAACTCACAGTGATCCTCCTGCCTCAGCCTTATAAAATGAAATTTTAAAAGGTGGCCACAATCAATCTTCTAATGGGAATTAAATTGGGTCATTCTTCCCTTAAAAAATGGACTCCATGTTCCTTAAAGGAACAGACAGATTAGAAAATCAGTGTGAACACAGAACTTCTGGCCATTGTGTTCTGAGTATCTGAGCCAAGTTTTTAGCTGATTTCCACGCTGACCTAATGAGGATGACATGGACAGCAGAGCAGAGTTGAGGGGAGGTTGTCCTTAGTACAGGCTGCAAGGTCACTGGTGCTGATGCCGCAGTGACTTCATCCACAGTGTAATACCTGCAGGTCCCTCCAAGTCTTTTTTTTTTTTGTTTAACTGAGCGAAACGTAAAGTAAGGGAGTACTAGTTCTACTTGAGAGCACTTTAGGAGTCTTAGCGTTTTGTGTTTGCTTCCCTAATTCTATGGTATTTTTTATCTGTCTGGCAGAGATCTTGTACAACCAGATAAACCTGCAAGTCCCAAGTTTATAGTGACGCTGGATGGTGTCCCCAGCCCCCCAGGATACATGTCAGATCAAGAGGAGGACATGTGCTTTGAAGGAGTGAAACCCGTAAACCAAACTGCAGCCTCAAACAAGGGACTCAAAGGTCTCCTCCACCCACAGCAGCTGCAGTTGATGAACAGGCAGCTTGGTGACCCAGATGGTAGCTTTTCCTACGGTGTGTTGAGAGCGCAGACTCTGTGAAGGGAATCTTTGACTTCTCTATCTTGAATGAGTATTGATTGGTGATCTTGCATATATTTGTATTCAGTAGTGGCCCTTTTTCTTCTTTGAATCAAACCCGCCAAATTTCAGTCTGTTTCTCTGTGTGTGTTTCATAGGTCGGCTGTCAATCCAGAGCTGAAATTCTGGAGTTCAGCTGTGGCCACGAAAATACTTCTTGATTATGCTCGTTGAAAGATGAGCCATCATTCTTGATGTCTTGGTTACTTCTGTTTTTTTCCCCCTTTGGAAACTGCTGTGATTGTCCCCTTGTACCAGCAGTGATACAATAATTAACTTTAGAGAAAAATAAATTTGGATTTTCCACCTCAGTAAAATTTCTTTGAAAGGAATTTCTCACCTAAACTGCCATGGCACTTCTTGGAAGTGTAGAAAAGACCTCATATTGAAGAGTAATACTTAGCACCCTGCCGTTCAGACAGCACCAGCTGGTAGGCAGAGTGTTCACCACCTCGTGTCCTGTGGACACCAGTGCCAGCTGCAGTCCTGTTGACCCTTTCCATTGGTAATAAAGAATTTATAGAAATGCTGCTTCTTAAAGGTGAGATTTTTTTTTGGCAGTACCACTAGGGCTTGAGCCCAGTGACCAGGTGAGCACTCTACCACTGGGTTATGTCCCTAACCCTTCCTGTTGCGTTTCTTTTTTTTTTTTGGTACGGGAGATTGAACTCATGACCTTGCACTTGCCAGGCAGGCACTTGTGATGCTGAGCTAAATCCCTTAACCCCTTCCTGTTTGTTAATTTAGTTAATTAATTTTTGGTGCTAGGGATTTTGAACCTAGGGCCTTCTTTCTGAACTGCATCTCAGCTTTTCTTTATTCTTTTTCTTTCTTTTTTTTAAATCTGGAGACAGGGCCTCACCAAGTTACTAAATTGCCCAGGCAAGATTTGAATTTAGAATCCTTTTGACTCAACCTTTCTGAGTGCTGGATTCCAGGTGTGCGCCACCATGTGTAGATTGATTATTTTTTTATTTAGAGACTTGGTCTTGCTAAGTTGACCAGGCATGAAATCTCGATCCCCTTGCCTCAGCCTCCATAGCAGTGGGGATTACAGGTGTAAACCACCATAGCAGCAATCACAAAATCTTAAAAGTGAACAGATTCAAAGAAAAAACAGGGATTGACTTTGAAATTTTTCTCAACAAATCCTTTTGTGAGAGCTATGAAATGAACTGAATACTTCATTCAGTCACTTAAAAAATTTAATAGATTTTGTGGGCGATTGTGAGAGACGGTGCTGTGCTTTCCCTGCTGTGAACCTGTGACCGTGCGATCCTTTGTGGAGGGAGCTGGAAATTGACAGAAAGAGAAACCGGAAAATAGTAGTAACTGCACCAGTCAGGTTTCTTACCTTGTACGTTTTGTGTAAAATGTGTGGAAATTCTAGTGTTTCGAACCACTCTGGGTCAGGCTTTGTTGCTGGGAGGAGGGGCTGGTGACCCTGCAAACAGCCTGGCAGTCACAGGTCCTGTGCAGGTGCTATGGCCACCGTGGCGACATGGGGCTGTGTGATGAAGCTGCTTTCCCGAGGCTCTCACTGCGCCTTTGCACTGTGCGGCCACTGCGCAGCGGCGAGGAGGGTGGGGGCTGCAGAGCGGTCTCGGGCAGCGGCCCCGGCCCTGGCCCCGGCTGTGCTCCCCCCGGGCAGCTTTGCTTCCAGGTTGGTAGTTTGTGCTTTGTGTCAGGATGCCGCCTGCAGCTCTGGCCACCACCACATAGCAGCACTGCTTTTATGGTTTCCAGTTCAAAGTGAATTTGCCTCCTAAACAGAAGTTTTAATAGCTTGTGAAGTAAATGTCAGGCAAGGAAAACTATAGGCTTGACCTTTGCATGTCCATCAGAAAGACGATGTTTCTTTGTAAAGTATTTAAATGTTGTCCTCGAGTGTTTAGCTGCTTCTGCCCATTTTCCAGTGCGCCACTCTTTGGTACTTGAATATTTCAGTTGTCCTGAGTCTGTGTGTGGATGCCACAGTCCAATGTCTGTTGTTTAGGAGGGAGGCAAGATACTATTTTCTCTGCAGGGATGACAGAAAATCAATTAAAAGCTAATGCCTTCATCTACTGTGCATGTTTTCTTTAGAACTTAAGAGTTCTTCTATATACTAGAGCAAAAATAAGCACTTACCGACTTTAAATGATACTAGATATCTAGCTGAGGTCTCGCATCTAAAGAAGACATTATTTTTTCTTTCTACAGATGAGGAAACGGAAGCTTAGAGATAGATGCTAGGCAGCCCTTGCCTGAAGTGTCTGTAGCTGAGCTTGCTCCTGGGCAGAGGCAGATCGGGGTTGTGTGCTGTCTACGTAGTGACATGGAACTAACTTTTCTAAACACAGACCTGTAGTAGTGTGTAATCCCAGATGCTGCTTTCTGAGTACAGCATCTCAGGCCACTGGTTATGACCTGTGATGGTAGACTTTGACTTCTTATAGTCAGATCCCTAATGTAGCTATCAGCATTTAAACCTTCAGTGCCATATGAAAAGGTAGAGTTTTTGGTTTACTGAAACGGGAGATCATCTGGCAGCACAGGCTCCACTGCCCGGGCTTCTAGAAGTGCAGCCTGTGATTGGCCCCTTCCAAGTGTAGGGGCAGCTTTCATTTGTCGTCTTCCCCTCCCCTCCCTGGGTGACTTGCTTTGCAGATAACCCTCTCGGTCCCTGGAGCCAGTGGTGTTTGTGACCCATTTCAGGCAGAATGGTTTTCTGTCTTTTTGGACATTTCTGAGAGTCCTATAAAAGATTACCAGAAAGGAGACTACAATTCTTATTTTGAAAATGAAAGTGATTCTTCACCAAGGGCTTAAGTTTTCATCAAAAACTCTAATTCTTAAATGTCACTTCAGCACTGAATATAAAAACAGGGAAAGGATGTCAAGTAGGGAGCAAATCATCAGGTCTTTCTCCTAATTCCTGAGTATAACTGAGTATAACTCAGGACTTAGGAACGCTTTATTTGAACCCTCATAATCTTGCTAGAATGAAAATTAATTCATAGTTCCTTAGCCCCTTGTTTTGTGTTTTCACTTAACATGTAGTTCTATTTGCTCCCTACTTGACATCCTTCCCCTGTTTTTATATTCAGTGCTGAAGTGACATTTAAGAATTAAGAGTTTTTGATGAAAACTTAAGCCCTTGGTGCAGAATCACTTTCCTTTTCAAAATGAGAATTGTAGTCTCCTTTCTGGTAATCTTTTATAGGACTCTCATCACAGTTAACAGGTTACTTGGGCTCATTTTTTTTCTTTTGTAGGACTTTAAATAAAAAGGAATGTTAGAGTTTAAGACTGGAGTTTGAGGGAAATTTATTCAAGGGCTCATGTATCAAATTGGTGATAATCAATGAGTCACTTTTAATTCCTTTCCCTTTGTAGCGGAGATGAGTGAACTGAGTATGGCACAGAAACCAGAAAAACTATTGGAGCGCTGCAAGTACTGGCCTGCTTGTAAGAACGGAGACGAGTGCGCGTACCACCATCCCGTTTCACCTTGCAAGTGAGTGACCTCAGACTGAGGCTGGCTTTCCGTGTAATTTCTGTGTCCCAACGTTATTTTATTTCTTTATTGTGGTTGAGTTTCATAACTAGTTGCAGTGACACTCATCTTGGGGCCCTCCCTGGAGCAGCCGCTTGGGCACGCGTGTGTGTGTGTGTGTGTGTGTGTGTGTGTTGGGGGAGAGCGTTTCTTGGTGCCTTAGACCTGTGAGGTGCTGAAATGCGAGCTTCTTTTGAGGATTCTCTACATTTAAGGAGATAGGTATAGTTAGTATGCGTTTTGTTCACAGACATCCCAAGTTTGTTGAAGGACTGGGAAAAAGCACTTTACACTTGGGTTAATGCTTCCCTTACTAGCTGGCTGGTTGAATGTATTGGCGCTTTACCAGATGGAACATCTCCATGTTTTACTACTTCAAAGAAGTTTTGGTGTTGGAATAATACTGTTATGCACATGAGGAGACCGAACGGATGAATCTTAGAGCACAGTGCTTTGCATGCAGGATGTGTGTGCTATATTAAATATACTCCATAAAATACAGATCTTACTGATAAAGAGCATAGCTCTCATCACCAGAAAAGCACCTGCCTTTTATTAATGGTTTGGCTTCAGTCAGAAGCCTCTTCGTGTAACTTTAGACTTTGAAACAGACAGTTCTATCCTATGTATTTTTTGGCTTCATTTATAAATTAGTATTCTGTTTTTTTCTCTCATGTTCCCATTTTTTCAAAACAGTTTAAAAAGACTGTCTACAAAAAAACTAATAATGCTTTTAACTATGAATAACTATGAATTAACTATGCTTTTGTTTTATAGAGCCTTCCCCAATTGTAAATTTGCTGAAAAATGTTTGTTTGTTCATCCAAATTGTAAATACGATGCAAAGTGTACTAAACCAGATTGTCCCTTCACTCATATCAATAGAAGAATTCCAGTACTGCCTCCCAAACCAGGTTAGTGATTTTTGCGCACTATTGCATTTGGGTAAAAAAATAGACAATGGCATTTTCTGCTATAAATGCAATGAAACAAAAAAGAATAGGTTTAGAAATAATTTTAACAGGGTCAGTTAATGTTGTCAGTATTCATTCATTCATTCATTGCTTTTTTGAGGCAGGGTTGTGCTGTGTAGTTCAGGCTGGTTTTGAGCTCACTGTGTAGCCTAGGCTGGCCTCGAACTCATGGTGATCCTCCTGCCTCAGTCTTCCATGTGACAGGATCACAGGCGTGTGCCTCCATGCCAGCTAGTGCTACCAGTCACTGAAAAGCAAATATGCCCATTCTGTTGTACTCATATGACTAAAGCATACATAAAACATGCAGCTCTAATTTGAATGACTGTCACTTCCATAACATCATCATTAGACAACATTAAAAATTTTATCTGAGTGTGGTGGTGAACATTTGTAATACCAGCTATTGGGGAGGCTTGAGGTAAGAGAATCACAAGTTCAAGACTAATGTAGGTAAGTTAGAACCTATCAAAATAAAATCAGGGCTAGAGACATCAGCTCAGTGCCAGAGTGCTTCCGGGTTCCATTTCTGGACCTGTGAACAAGTAGGTTTGACCAGTGTTCATCCTTTGTGTCAGCAGTTACAACAACGGCATCTTCTTCTACCAGTCAGCTCTGCCGTTACTTCCCAGCTTGTAAGAAAATGGAGTGTCCTTTCTATCATCCAAAAGTAAGAACATTTATTTTCCCAAATGCTAGTTAAGTGGTAGCTTCTTGGTCTCAGGTCTGGAAGCTCTCCAAGATACTGAATGCCTCGCATGTTTTTACTTTTCCCCTCCTACTTCGTTCTGTGGTCAGAGTTAACTTTGTGGTCTTTAAAATCTGTAAGTTGTTCCTTAGTTGTTGCAGAGGTCTGCCTGGCCCTTATGCCAAGTGATCTGAAACACTTATATTAATATGCTATGCTCTTGAGGGACACAGCACTCTCATGTTTTCTGTTCCTGAGCATGTGGGTTTTTTTTTTTAAACCTCATGCTAATACTGAGATGAAACCCAGTAGTATTGCTTAACACCATCCACACTTAACGTAGTTTTTTGTGCAAAAGATTGCTGTTTCTCCAACTGCTTGGCTGTCCAGGTTGATCTTCGAAAAAAGCAGCCTGAAGACTACTGCATATGAATGGGTTTTTTGGGGTAGGGTGTAGCTCAGTGGTAGAGCACTTGCTTAGCGTGCATCTGAGCTCCCCACTCCAAAGAGGTGTCATTTCCCCTGCTGTTTCTGGGGCAGCAAGGGTACTCAGAAGAGTGGGTGGTGAGCAGAAATGTGTACGTATGCTAAGTTAGCTTTTGAAGTTTCACTTGCTGTGATTCCTAAAAGATTTTGCGTCTTCAGGGAATCCATTTCCTAAGCTTCAGTAGTAGTAAGGTGGATGTTGTGAGACCTCTTACTCTGGTATTGGGCAGGGTGGGGCTTCAGTGTGTTCCTCTGAGGAGTATTGCTGACGCTGTGTTTCTGTTCAGCACTGTAGATTTAACACTCAGTGTACGAGACCAGACTGCACATTCTACCATCCCACCATCACTGTGCCACCGAGACACGCCTTGAAGTGGATCCGACCTCAGACCAGGTAAAGAGGACAATAAGTTTGTGGTAATTTTCAGATACGTTTCTAATACGTAGATGCTTGTAAGTGTGTGAGCACACAAACTTACTTGGGGGAAGTTAGACTTAAGCACTTTTTTTTTTTTTGCCTTTGCTGTTTAATTTTATCCAGTGATTACATTTTTTAAAAGTAATCATCTCATTTCTTTCTAACTTCTAATCTTGGTATGCAGACATATACTAAGGCCAGCTGGAACGTGTGTGCACTGCTTATGTCAAATCAGTTCTTAGTCATTAGCATTGGTAAACTATCAAAAGAAATCCTTAGAATATTTTAAAACAACCCATAAACTGAATGACAGATTTTAACTGCTTTGTATGTACTTCAGTTTTTATAGAATCTGGTTTTAATACTGTAATCTGATGAGCAATATTTGTTGTGTAAAAGTACTTCTTAGCTATGGTATATATATGGTATATATGAATGCAAAACAGTTAATTTAAAAAAAAATTTTGGTTCTGTTTATTCAGTGAATGATACCCAGTCCTACCTGGCAGAAGATCATGCAGTTTGAAAGGTTCTTCCTACTGATGAGAGATAATCTACAGAACTTGTCAAATCTTTGAAACTTGGAATACATTGCTTTCATAATATGAAGTTTATTGCCTATCTGAAGTGTCTAATTTTTCAAGTTTGTAAGTTTATTAAGTGGTTTAACTTTGGGTGTTTTGCTTTCGGTATGAAAACGGTTCAAAGGAATAGCTGCATTCAGGCATGTCTGTCCCCTCTGTGCGAGCATCCCCATGTACGTACGCAGTGCTGTCACTGTGAACCTCGGGCCGCAGTCCAGGGCTGCTGCACTGTGCTGAGGCAGAGTCATTGTCAAAGTTGATGCTGTGTTCACTTCTCCCAAATCTACCATGAAAACAGTAGTGACTGAAAATATTGAGGGGGTTTCAAATAGTTATTCAGATTGTGCTTTTAAAATTTTAAATGAACTTAGTTTGAAAAGTGTAACATGGGCATTTCAGTTTGAGTGCCACTTTGGTAAAATTGTCTTTCAGTTCTGTGCCTTCTGTGAAGGGAGCGAGGTGGGCGTACAGTGACAAGTGGAAAAAACATGAACAATTCCTCAAAATGCTTTCATTTACTATTAACATATACTTTTTAAATTTGGGGGAGAACTACATTATCACAAAGTTATACAAAAGTTTTTACAAGTATATACATAAGATACCAGAAAACAGACTTTAAACTCACAAGATTATAAATATACATATATAGTCCCACATTCTGAAAAATAACATTCTCAGAAATAACTCCACAGAAAATATACTTAGTTACTACTGAAGATAATTTTTGGAAAGTTAAAACTAGATTTTAGTATATTTTAAATGGCAGAACTATATAATTACAGTCAGATGGTAAACTGCAGAATAGAACGAAATTTGGCCTACTGTATTACGTAGTTTTGTGTTTTTAAAAGTGTTAAGGCAAGAAGTGTGAAATGCTGTAGAATTAAATAACAGATTTCAAAGACTATATATACACTAAGTATTTAAAAATCAAAGGTTAAAAGGTGTTAGTAAAGAGTAATACAAAAGGGATAATAAAGACTCAAACATTTTTCAGGACCAAATTAACTGTAACAGAAAATTCATTTCCTTGTTTAATTACACACCCAAAGGATGGATAATAAACCCTAATCTGTGAAAGTCCATGTTTATGATTGTAAAGCCAGCCTTCTATTGTGGTTATTGTCTTTCTGTTCATGAAACAGTCTGGCTGGGGGTTTAGCTCAGTGACATAAGCGCCTGTCTGGCAGGCGTGAGGTGTCATGAGTTTGATCCCCGGTACAAAAAAAAAAAAAAAAATCAGTCTCTGAACCTTTTGATAAGTTGCGCTTGGCTGTGCCGATCCCAAAATAAAGACGTCAAACAGCAGAAGGAGAAAAACAGCACACAGGGCATAAAGCTACTATGTCACATTAGGCTTACGTGAGGTGACAGTATCGTTTCATTCTACGCATACTCCATTGAATTTAAGGCATTCATTCATCCCAGTGTTGAAGTTTTGTATCTGTGCAGAAGAAACTGGTTTTAAACTGTTTAAATTTCTGGAGATTTTTAAGTATCATTATTTATAACTGGTTTATATTGTAACTGTGGGAACACAGCTATAAAGACCATATAGTAAGTAAGGAGTAGGGAACAAGGGCTAAAGTGGTTTGGTTCATCTTTTTCACATGCTAAGATTCCAAGTCTGTTGCACTGTTTTGACACTGGCTGAAACAAAGAGTTCATCTTTCAGTTGCTGTGGTGTATGGGCAGCCTCATGCTGACCCTGAAAACATTTGCTGAGTACAATGGTCTAAAGCGTCACAAAGGAAGGGGAGGAGCACGGTTGGCAGTAATGAAGTGAGGGCCAGCAGAGTGCATGGTGTGTGTAGGCATGTGTTTATCCACACAGAATCAGCGGGGCTTGGGATGGCCAGCGGGATACAGGTCGTCAATTCTGTAGATTACTCCACGCAAAAATAATTTTCTTAAGGTTAAAGTAGATATATATGTGGCAAATTTTGTACGGTCTGTCATGTCTCTTCACCTTAGTCGACGGATAACACAACCAGGTGGTCATAAGATGACTAGAGCATGATGTTTAGTCATGAAACTGACCACAGGGGTAGTAAAAGCTGACATGAGTTGACCACTGTGAAGGATAAAAATGCAGGGGAACCAGCTTTATGCTATATATTAAGGTTATAGTTACTACCTGAAGTATAATGAAACTGAAATTTCTCTGTAGCCAAAAGTTAGCAAACTTGACCCAGAGGGAAAATTTAAAACAACAGGCTGGAATTTTGACTTTTTTCATGAGAGAATGTCCATGAATCCTTTAATTCACTGACTACCACTTTATAAAATATGCTGAATAGAAATTTCTTATTACTGTATTCTAAAATACAGCTTAATTTAGCAGAATCATTTGACGTGAATAATAATGGTATAGTTTTAGGTTTCAAGCTTCTTGACGCCTTAATAAGTCCTGACACAGCTGTTCAGCTTTTTTTTTTTTTTTTGGTACCGGGGATCGAACTCACGACCTCATGCTTGCCAGGCAGGCACTTAAGCCACTGAGCTAAATCCCCGGCCCCAGCTGTTCAGCTTTAGTTATTGTCTGTTCATGGCCTTTTTTGGCCATACAGACTGTAGAGCTGTGATGTGTGATGTCAAACCAAACTGGGCATTGCAGACTCCAGGGGTTCGTTGTACTACAAAGAGTAACACAGTAAAAATTAATAGTGCCAGTAAAGCATCTTTCAGCTGCTTCACACATAAAACAGTACATGTTTAAACATCAATCTACATAATTTTCAGCCTTCAGGAAATTACCTATAAGCTAAAGGGCAAATTCCTGAATGATGAATACAGGTCTTTGGCAGCATTTAAAGTGAAAAGGAGTAAGAGTCTAGCCCCAGTTGACTGAAAACAAATTCTGTTTGACATATTTCTCAAATGAACCTGGGTTCATTCATTTTGGAAATCAGCCTATGGAGTGGCATACACCTAAACAAACTTTCCCAATGGAAGAAAAGTTACAAAAATTTTATCCCAAGAATTACAAAATTGTGTAATTCTATGAATTTAATGCATTTGCAGTGATGGTGAACCTTTTAGAGCTGTCAGTGATATAAACAACCTGCTGCAGCTTGCGTGCCTCAGGTTCATCACCACTGGTGTATGTTAAATGTGCATACGTTAGACTGCATCTTTACATACGATTTTTCTCATGAAATACTACTGCTATCTGAAAACCTTAAAACTTTCGCCAGTGCAAATGATTATTTGTCATATTGCCTTCCCATTAATGAGGCCACAGTCATGTTCATAGTTTGAGTAACAGACATGGGTTCTAAACATAAAAAGATTGACGGCCCAAAAATGAAACTAGCAGTCACTCGTATATCACTGACCTTGGATCTGTTTGTGAACTCAAACTATAAGGAAGAAAGTGTCCTTATCAAAAGAACTTTATAACTGCCTAAGAAACAGTCTCTAGGAAAGCTGTTTCCTATGGAAGATGGTTGGTTTTTTTTTTTAATGGTTGTGTTTTGAAATGTGATCCTTTAGGGTGATGGTAGTTCTTTGTTTCCTAATAGAAACGCAAGGAAAAGATTATTTCATTGGCTGGTGAACCTTAATAATAAAAGTGCTAAAAGACACAGTGTTGCTAAGTTTTCCAAATTGGGGCTTTAAAAAAACACTTTTATTTTTGGTAGTGCTGGGTGGGATCCCAGGGCTTCACACATTCTGAGTTCTGCTTCTAGCCCTCCAACTTTTAATGTTTGGGAGATGTTTGGAGCAGTGCTGAATCTCCAATCTCCCCAGCAGGTCTGCCAAAGTGCACATACACTGAATAAAGGGGGTTTATTGTTAGGCATTCAGTCCTTCCTAGAAACATGATTCTCTGGCAGTGTATGGGTTATGGATAGTTAATGCATATAGCAAAGGTTTTGAACTTATCAGTCTGTTCTGATCATCGTGGGCACTTCTCCCTGTTACAGTCTTCAGTTAGCACCACTTGTCCACGAAGAGTTTGGTTTTGGTTTTTTTCCCCTCTTTAATTCTGGTCTCTCGATGCTCTTAGTTTATGTAGCCTTCTGAGCATTTTTATCTCTTAGTGAGGCATATGCACACATTTCCAGACAAATAAACTGCAATAAAAAATGCAGGCAGTTGATAAGTTTTAGATTTTCAGAACAGTTTAATGTTTTTTTAAGTTGAGGCTTCAAATCATAGATGTAAAATTTTTCCTGTTAATAAGTCCTCTTATCCTGTATTTGCATATATGGCTCCAAGGAGCCATTTGGTTATGTTACCTTCTGATAAGGTGACTAAGTTCATGAACCAGCTTATGGAAAGTGTGATACCAGATCTCTAACTAGTAATGTCTGCTTTTTTCGGGCCAAGACAGTTACTGACCTGCAGTCGTCACCTCCAGCACTAATAACATGTCGATCACCACTTGTAAATCGGATGTTTGTCACGTGGGGGGAGTGGCCAAAGAACCGCTTATGCTTGGCCTAAAAAAAAAAAACGTAAGAAAGCTCAGGGAATCTGATGCACATAAAATCCAAAGGTTTCTATGAGGAACTGTAATCTGCCACAAGAGCTGTGGAGAGGATAGAGCTCGGACTGCACAGGCAGAGATTATCTGCACTTAACACACCAGGATTTTTGGGCAGTCAGCTATCTCTTGGTCTTTGAAAATTTTTCTCTGAGGAAAAGCACTTAAAGTCTGATGAACGATTTTGTAAAAAGTTCACCAGAACTTTATTAGTTTTTCAGAAATAGTATTGCTAGAGAGAGGGATTTATTTCTAGTAGTTTTTACTGAAAATAAATTTTTTTAAAAATAGATTTAAAAGTATGGTATTTTTCAAATCAGTATAAAACATGTTAAATGTGAAAAAAAGTATTAATCTTCAGGCCTCTAAATAAGGAGTAATATGATTATGAAATACAAAACAATACAAACTTACAAATTTTTCTGGACATGGAAAGTCAAATAGTTTAACCATGCCAAAGTCATCTCCTGTGACAAGGCTGATGCCTGAATGAGATACACAGGCACAGGTGACGTCGGCTTTCTCAGCGTGTCTGGACCAGATTCCCATAACTTCGTCCCCTAAAATGCTAAAGACAAAACAGATCCACCACAGCAAACACTGGCGGGCTTACCAGACTGACTTGTCCGTCTCTCCCCTAATCATGTTACAGCCTGCATTTCATCTAGCTGTTCGTTCCTTCTCATCTTTTAGACATTTTATAACTTAAAAAGGTTTATTGAGATAAAGTTTTATAATTCAGTATCTGACAAAAGCTGACTGGGTTATTTTTCAGATTAAAAGTGGTACTTAATAGAAATTCAATGCTGGGCATGGTGGCACACAGCAGTAATCCCAGCACTCGGGAGGCTGAGACAAGAGAATCATTGTGAGTTTGAGGCCAGCCTGGGCTACAAAGTGAGCTCAAGGCCAGCCTCAACTGCATAGTGAGACCCTGTCTCAAAAAGAAAAAAAAAGAAATTTAATGACATTTTTCCAGTGACTAAACAATGGATTATCATAGTCATGTGTCAGCAAATTTGAACAAATTTATAAAATTCACTTACAACAATTTTAAGGTAGCATTCCTTTAAGTAAATCTGATAAAGGACAGAAATAGTTCAATCAGAAGGAGTCCTGGCTCTGTATATACATTATTCTCATCCTAACAATTCAAGGTATAGTTAATAAAAAACATGAACTCTATTACTATTTCCTAGAGAGTGGCTAACTTTAGAAATAGGTTTTTCCAACATGCCTGACTTTGAGTCCTTTCTTTCCTTCTGAGTATCAGTATTTACCTAGTCCACGAAGCCCAGGTAATTCTGTCAATGGTGGCGTGATCCAGGAGATGTTTTCCAGAAGGCACTTCATAAACATGCCGTTTGTAGCAGCCACTGGAGACCTTTTATCATAGCAAAACAGGACAAGAATTCTGTTAGGTAAAGGCACAGTCCACAGGGGTTTTCAGAGTACTAGCAGACAGCTACATGGTTACATGTCTAATGTGAAGAATGAAAAGATCACTACAAACACAGGTGTGGGGATGGAGTCAATGGAGAGGTGCAGAGCAGAGCAGCAGATACCCAAGTCAGATGAGTAGAGTTCAAGAGCTGATGTACAGGTGAGGAATATAGGCAATTGTACTGTTCGTAATTCACACAAAAACCAAAAACTAGGCCCCAGAGATGATATATTAATTTGCTTTATATAATCAAACTTTTTTTTTTTACTATACTGTGTGTATAACACATACTTCTACACATTATTTTGTGTTAAAATTTGTTTTAAGAGAATAGGTGTAGGAGCGTTGGAGTTCAAGCCCAGCCTGAGCAACTCGAGACTCAATTTAAAAGGGATGGGATGTAGCTCAGTGTGAAGGCCCAGGGTTCAATCCCCAATAAACTCTCTGCCCCCCCCTTCCCCCATGAGGTATTACAAATTAATGCAGAAACAGTGAACCGTAAAGGCAAAAGCACAAACTGGAACCGGGAGTGGAGGAGCCGAGGGACCTAAATGCACTCACAAAATGTACAAGCAGGAAATACCCCTGTAAAAAGGTGCGACTGCTGGTGCTGTACCTGGAGATACCTGCTATCTGCGGAGAAGTCCATCTGAAGGACAAAGCTGGGGATGTCTTTGCAGTAGCTGATTCTGTTAAGGGTGGGGCCCAGCATTAGGTCATAAAAATCCACTGAGTTCTCGTTAGAACCCACTGCTAGGTATCGGGAATCTGGACTAAATCTGAATATATGACAAAATGTAAAAAATGTGTTAGTCTTGATTCTTTGATCTGAAAACGTCTAGATAGCAAAGCATGTAGGCCAGGTTATTAGAGTAAAATGGAAGCTTGGAAGACGGTGACATACTGTTTGCATACAGGTCACAGGAGGCAGCATTGGACCATGTCAGTGTTTGGATACGCTTTATGAGGTACTTTGGAAACAAAATCAAGTCTTTGAAAATGTCCCACGAGTCTGGGTATCTTAGAGATACACGGGGGCTATGGAAAGCTGTTATTACACTATTAGATGGTGAGGTTCTGAGGAAGCTTCCTTTATAAAAACATTGTACTCAGGTTTTGGAGTCAATCTTTTTATCTACTGATCACAAATGCCCAGTAAATGGTAGCTAGTATTAGGCACTGAGAAAGGGAAGTTCACGATAAGGTTAATTCAGATTCTGGGACACAGTAAAAGTTCTTTCAGGGCATACTGGTTTGAATGAATAACCAGAATTGAAACTCCAAAAGCTCATACCAGGCAACAAGGGAAAAACATGACATTTAATTGGGGTAAAGAGAAGGCATGTTACATGGAGTTGTAACTTGGGTTTTCCAAGTTCTAAAGGGCAGGTAAATGAACTTTTGTATTAGTGGAGATAGTTCTTCACACAGTGAATTTACTGCATGTCTAGTGTCATCCTTAATCAAACATTACCCAGTATGTGGTGTTATACAACACTACAGCTAGTGCCCACATAGAGTCTTAATTTAGCAAGTACAATTAAATAAGCATACAGACAGCCGTAATGTGGCATACAGTTAGTGATATAAAATGCTGTAGGCTGTCAACATTTTTGAAGCTGTGGGTAGAGGTTTCCAAATTTAATCTGAGTCATTTATTCTATTTGAAATTAGAAATTTTACTCCATTTGTTGACTAACCTGATGTCATGGATTGCACATCGTCTGTCTCTCTTCTTTCCCCATATTTTGAGCGAGCTCACCAGTAAAATCATAAATTCTCCATTTTTCATTCCAATGGCCACCATGTCTCCTTCAGGGCTGTAGCACACAGTCTGAGCAGCATGTCCCAGGTTCACTTTGTTTAACATCTTCTGCATAAGAAGCAAAACAACCACGGAGAACTACACTTTGTAGTTCTTACAAACTAAGCCAATCTCCCCCTACCCTTAGTTACAAGCTCTTTAGGTGCTAGCAATTTAAAAGTTCCACTTTTCTGAGACCCTGATTCCTTTAAAAACTGTACCTACTTTATCAGTGACATCCCACAGTCTCACTGTGCCATCTTCCGCAGCAGAAAGGAAAAGCTCTCTGGAAGGGTGTGCTGCTAGTCCCCAGATCGGGCCGTCCACGTGGCCACTAACCAGTATATTACACGCTGCATTTTTCTCTCCAACTTCAATTATTTCAGCATTCCTTGTCCCAACGAGTATCTTGCCCTGAAACACAAGTGGGACCAGTACCTTCGCTGCCATGCAGCCATCCTGTGTTTTGAGCTGATTTAGTCACAAGCTCTCAACATGATGAGCTTCGTGCACGTTTTTGTGTGACTGCAGGGACACATGAGCGCTGGTCTGGGCTGCGTGGCAGAGTTCATGTGAAAGACAGAACTCTCCTCTATGGGACTGTGCCTGGATTCATCAATAATCAAAGTTTTGACTTTGATTATGATGACCTTAAATTTTAAACTTTTATAGGTATATAAATGCATTGGGATGTAAGAACTACAATTCATTTTTTAGTTGAAATATATAAAGCTAAACTAATATTTAAAACTATGATTTATAAATACTTGAGAGCATACATATGCAATAATTTTTATATATTATATATTTATTATATTATGTAAATATGTTTATTATATTATCTATATATCTATATAACTTTAAAATGAAGACAGCTGCTCTGATCAAATGCATTAACAGACAAGGATATTCAGTTCTGTGGACCACAGCTGAATTAGCAGACTGAAGATGGCATGAGGCTTAGATACAGTGTTTAGACAACACTTCTGGTTTGCACCGTGCTGCCACCACCTATGGAGACTGCAGAGTGATGGCCAAGCAAATTGTCATTCTGTATTATTACTGCTCGTAAGTTACAAGGGTGACAGAATTGGAGAAAAACTTCTCCAGCTTCTTCTGTGCTGGATGGGCTCAAGATTGTCTTACTTTGCCTCTGCACACAGAGCGAACACAGTCTGTGACTTGTCCCGTCTCTAGCCTGAAGGCCCGGCATCGCCTCAGCTCCTGATCCCACAGTTTAACTGCGCCTCCTTCCTTTGACCTAATAAAAAGCCAAACCCAGAGAAGTGTTTTTTACTATTACAAATACATGTCATTATAAGCAGTGTACTGAGTTAGAAGCAGAATATTTTTAAAAGCCCTGATACTTACTTGTAATTTAATACTATCTTAAACTTCCAATGGCAATTTCAGGTTATAATGCATCTCAGAAGAACAATCAGTTTCAGTAAATTTTATTTTGTGAAGTATTTTTTGACAGAATAATTTTATTAGCTTTTATCATAAATTACCCTCTTGTAATACTTCTTAAGGAAAGATACAGAGTAACTTTTACCATTAAAAGAATAACATGCAGAGTGAGGTAAGATTACAGATGCTATGTATGCTGTGGATTATTTTTAAGGCTGTGGTGGCACACAGCTCTAATCCCTGCACTCTGGAAGGGTGAGGCAAGAGGATCACAAATTTGAGCCTGGCCTGGGGAGCACTTAGTGAGACCTTGTCTCAAAAGGGGCTAGAGATGGCGCTCAGTGTGGAGGTTCTGGATCAAGCTTCAGTACTGAGGCAAAAAAATTGTTTTCCTACCAGGATTAAAATAGCCTATGGAAACAGGTAGTGCGTTACTGAGGAAGAGTGTACAAAACAAAGTTACGTGGACATACCTTGGAGTGAGATGTGGGAGAAATTACAGCCCACTGTTTTGTTTTTGTTTCTGAGACACGGTCTTGCTATGTAAGTCAGGCTAGCTTTAAACTGTGTAGCCCAGATTGGCCTCAAACTTGTGGCAATCCTGCCTCAGCCTCCTGAGTGTTGGAATTACAGGTGTGCACTACCACATCTGGCTTGTTTTTATTTTTCCATCATTCATTCATTCATTCATTCATTCATTCATTCATTCCCTTCACTGTCCTTCATTTTGTTAGATGAATTTGCTTGTGTTAGGATTAAAACATGCTCTGTACCATAATAGTTATCTTTCATGGGCCCAGGGATATAGCTCAGTTGTGCAGTGCCTGCCTGGCAAGTGCAAGGTCCTGAGTTTGATACCTGCTACCCACCAAAAAACAAAACAAAATAAAAAAACCCCAAAGAACCCAACAACCTGAAAAGGAAATACACAGTTTTATTTAACTTGTAGTTTTAGTCACTTACATGTCACATTTCAACATGCAGATGACTGCTGTAAACTGATTGTGTCTGGTTAACTGTTGGGAGAACTGAAAATCACTCAGTCATATTTACATTTTGAGGTCTTGTATGAAGGAAGTTTATGTAACAAGCTTGCCTCAAGCAAAAAGCAAAGTCTGTCAGACATGCTCTCATCGCTGTGTCCTGTATCTCAAAATCCAAAAAAGTCCAGAAGATACAGCGTGGTTCAGGGGCAGATACTGTCTGGCATGCCCCTATCACTCATACAAACACTGACGCCGGCACATAGGCATCAGGAAAGTCAGTTTTTGTTTGCTGGGGATTGAACTGATGGTATCATGCATCATGGACAAATACTGCCTGTGAGCTATATCCCTCCGTCCTTTTTAAAATTTTATTTTGAGACAAGGTCTTCCTAACTTGCCCAGGCTGCTCTTAAACTTGAGATCCTCCTGCCTCAGACTAGCTGACTGGCATGCATCACCATAGCTAGGGAGGAAACTCTGTGCTTAGTTTGTAGGACAGTCGTCTGGCCACCTGACAGAAGCAGCACCACCCCTACTGGAGTTTAGGTCTAAAAGACATGGATGTGATTTAAAACCAGGAACGACAATCCAGAGAAGGCAGTGTCAGGCAATATAGGACAGCACGTGTGCAGCACGGCCAGTGCGAGTAGCTATGGAGCTCAGAAATAACAGCAACACCTAACTGCAAACCTCGGTCCAGCAGACATGTAAGCACTCAGTACTACAGGAAAAAGGACTCACGGCCTTTCCTTGCCACCAGTCACAATAAGTCCATCTCGAAGGGTGGTGTACATGGCGAACACAGGCCCGTTGTGTGCTCTGGCCACAACTCTACACAGTATGTGATCCTTCCACACACACACGTCACCACTGATGGTACCTGTAAACGTCAAGTTATTCTGAAAAGGAGTGGGGAAAGGGGGAGACAAACTCATCAAAAGTTCAGAGAATTCAAACAGATGCAACTGTCTATGCCAGTGTAATACTACCTCTGCTATCTCCGCTTTGATACCAAGTGCATGCGGGGCGTGGTGGGAGTGCCTCTCAAGGCAGGGGGACCAGCCTCTGGGGCCTTTTCCTTCTCCAAGGCTGTCACCCAGCAGCTGGAATAACCTTGGACAATCTTCCAGTTCTAAAGTAGCGAATTCTAGTTTATACTGTGCTTTTGGAATTGCTTCACTCTGGCTGCCCATAGACAACTTAAAGGTCACTAGTCTTTGAGATTAAAAGAACAGGAATAGGAAGTGAAGATAATTTTCTATTAGGTGTGGTAGAATTTTGTCCTAGGAACACTACTATCTATCAAATTCGTAGGGGTTTTTCAGAACTCTCAGATCTGGAAGCATCAATACTTAATGGTTATCTGCTATTAGAATGTAAATGCTTCAAGTACAGAGACCAGTATTTTCCTTCTCTTTTTCTTTGTGTTTTTGAGACAGGGTCTGGCCTTGAGGCTGGCCTTGAACTCACAGGGACCCTGGTGCCTCGCCCTCCTGAGCGCTGAGCCTCTTGGATTTTTATGGTCCCTAGCGTAGACTCAAAATGTTTAAGTAAGAAACATGCAGTACCCCACAAATGTGTGCAATTTTTATGTTTTTACATATCAGCTAAATAAATTTTTAAAGTAAACCAATGTAAATTTGTAAGCATCAAAACATTCTCGGTGACTGCACTTGTTTTTAATATTTTACTCATCAAGTTTATTGGGAATAGGCAGTTAACTATACAGGAATTTTATACCTGGAGAAAGTTCATTTACAAGGCAAATTAATGAAGCATAATAAAGACATAAGTGAATGTGTGGAATTTTCTTCTGGAAGCAAACTACTGGTCTTGTATTATGCATACTCAAAATTTTCAGTTGAAATTTGACATACTATCACCAACATTTTCAGTGGTCTTTTTCTCAAAAGCTTAAGTGTACTAAAACTTGCAGTTTTTTCCTTCGAATACTTCATTCTTACACAGACACACAAATGAGGATCTCCCACCGCAGTTTTTTATTGCACCAAAGGATGTAAGCAGCCTTTGCAGGGCAGGATGTTGGAGGGAGGAGACGTGGCCCCTGCGCCCAGGACCGCAGGGCTGGCGGCAGGGGAGGAGCAGCACGCGGACACCGCTGCACTGAGACCAGGGATGGTGCATGCTCACCTTTCCTGTCTCCCCTTCTTCCCTTGAGTTGGCCTAGGGCACTTCCAGCGAATGTGTAAGCAGGGACTTAGAGAAAGCAGAGGGAATCTAAACCCAAGGCTGACCTTAAGATGTGAAAATTATGCTTCTTGATTTAACTTTCTTTTACTCTGTCAAATTTTTAGATGCATGAGGAACCACTAGGAAGATTGGTTTTAGGGTTCTTAAGGTGAGACTACTAATGAGGGCCCTGGAGAATACCGGTGGCCCAATTAAAAGAATGTCTCATTGTGCTCCTCTCATTAATTTTCCTACTCCTTCATTTCTGAAGCTATCAGATGTTTGAGTGATGAAATATATGCAAGACCAGGACATGTAATGATTAGCGATTACAATGCCATACCGACAACATTAATGTACCTTGTCTAAGAGGGGGATACAATTTAAAGGAGGCAAAATGATACCACATGTAACATGTTAAGAGACATACTGCACCAAAAGCAACGGCGAGCATGGTTTGCATCCGGGCGTCTTCCAGTGTGCTCAGCAGCCCTTTTTTGCTAAGAAGGGCCCTTCCTGCCAGCGTCCAGAACTTCACGTGTTTTACTCCCACAGAAACAAACTGTGTATCTGAATCTGGTCGGAATTCTGCTACAAAAATACGCTGGTTGTGCCCAGCTCTGCTGGCAATTTTGGCACCTGAACAGAAGACACAAACACGCTTCATCTTCGTTCTTAACATCCTCCAGAATCAACCAAATCAAACAGTTTCTAAATGAGGAAATAGCAGTGACTCTTATTTTGATATCCATAAATAAAATTTTATTAAAACACCTGTTTCTGTGTTGTCTTGCTAATCTGAACTACAAGAGCAGAATCCAGTGGCTGACAGAAACTAAATGGACTGAAAGGTGAGAAATGTCTGCCAGTGGCTCTTTACAGAAAGTGTCCTGGACCACTCAGCACAACTCTGAGGCAGGGACGGGAACCTGGAGCTACAAGCACTCATCTCCTCCTTCCCACCCAAAGAGCACAGCTGCTTAGCCTGCTCTCTTGTCATTCACCAGGTAGAGTTTAACTTCCACACGAGACGCAAATGACACATTTGCTTGTTGAGTCTCATCTGCCACAGCCTATGAATCATTTTTATACTAATGATTTTGTTAATTTATGCTTTGTGGGCTGTTTCACTGTGTGTGTGTGTGTGTGTGTGTATTTATTTTGAGACACAGTCTCACTATACAACCTAAGCTGGCCTTGAATGCATGATCCTCTTATCTCAGCCTCCAGAGTGCTGGAGTTAAAAGCATGTGTCACCACACTCTTAGCATTCTTGTTTTTTAAGCATTTGTGCTTTAAAAAAATATTACAGAAAGAACCCTACCTTCCTGCCATCTCCAGATGGTAACAGTATGTTCAGGATCAAGTCCCACAGACAGCAGCAGTTTGCCCGTAGCACTGAAGCTGACTGAACACACTCCCTTGGAATGGTAACATCTTAGTATAGATAAAGTCTGTTTGTTCACTGCATCCCAGATGTGGATAGAAGGGGCTGTCGCTAAACAGAGATAAAATTCAACAGGAGTTTTAATTTTTTTTTGTACCCGGGGATTGAACTCATGACCTCACGCTTGCCAGGCAGGCACTTAGGCCGCTGAGCTAAATCCCCAGCCCAATTCAACAGCAGTAATTGCCCTGTTACGATGCTTCCACTTCCATAGGTGATACATATCAATCTCTGAAAAAAATATGTACTACTTAACAAAGAATAGCTCAGAATTAAGATTACATTTTAAAAGGAAAAGAAGGGGATGGAAAGAAAACAAAAAATGTAGACTAGGACATATCTCTAGGCTATATTCCAAACTTGAGAAAACAGCATTTAGATAAGCCAACTGGGTAATTAGGACACTAAGCAACTCATCAAAAATTAGGCCTGGTTGGGGCAGGAAGTGTAGCAGAGTGGCAGAGGGAGTCTTAGCAGGACCACACCCTGGATATGAGGCCAGCACCGGTGAGGGGCAGGTCTTACATACATGCTTAGTCTTTATATGTAACTAGAGCCCATGTACACAGAAAGTATGTTAAATGCAGGCACACATTCAATACTGACGGAGAATGAAAAGCAGGTGCAGTTAAGAAAGGTAATACATAGGAAACTACCTGAACAGATTGCAAAAGAAATTTTTAATGATATAGCTACCTAGTAAGCTATATATAACTTTTAAAAACTAGAATTTCATGGAAAAGATAAAACTTCAAATCTTTAAAAAATACATTACCCATCATTTCTGCTGCTTTGAACGTTTCTTTCAGGTTGTTCCCCCCACACCCCAGGCTGGGGATCTAACCCAGGGCCTCACACGTGCTGGGCAAACAGTCCGCATTGAGCCACAGCCTTAGCCGAGGGCTCTGTATTTTCTATCTTAAAAAATCACACACCTGCACTGTCTTTTTTCAATGACCTGTACCTTATAAAAATGAATACCTAAGTTAATTCAGCAACCAATTCAGTTTTAAAGCATAATTAGTAAACATTAAAGTGCATTTACTCAGACTGTATGATAAATCTTAGAAAAACGGAGTAACATTGAACAAGACAAGCTGCCTTAAATTATTTGATGAAGAAATTTTGGTCACTAAAATATATTCTAATTTGTGTATTTTATCTCATTGGTTATTTATAAATCTGATAGTTCTTTAAAGTAGCTAACATATATTAAAACAAATACCAAAAAGAAAGTGTCAGGTTTATGCAAGTGTAAAATATCAAAGCTATGGGGAAACAGATGAGTTCTCCAATCACGAAACAGTTTACTTTTTTTTTGAGACAGGGTCTCACCATGTAGTTCAGGCTGGCCATGAAAAATTCACTATGTAGCCCATGCTGTCCTTCAATTCCAACACTCCTGCCTCAGCCTCCTGAGGGCTGGAATTATAGGTGTGCACCATTACACCCAGCTAAAACAGGTTATTTATGTTTGAAAAATTTATCACAATAATTGAAGCACTGGACTAAAATCAGAGCATTCTTCATTCATTCAGAGTCAGAATCCAGCACAGGTAAACTTAATTTCACACACTGGTCGTTCCCCATTGCTTGCTTGTTTTGTCATCTCCTTTTGTGGTGTGTCCAAACAAGGGCTCGGAGAGAGCTGGTTACACTGCTATAACTTTTCTTCAGGGTTTTCTTTTTTTTAAGCATAAAGGGATGTTGGTTTTGGAGGGCTCTTTATTTCTCTATTGAAATGATCATGTGATGTTTAATCCTTGATTCTATTTGTACCATACGGTGTACAGCACTTATTGCTTTATGTCTTCCATGCATGGATGGATCGTCCTGGGCGCCTTCGGAACATGTTACTGCGTTCTGTCTGCAGACATCGTACGGAAGATGGCTGACAAGTGGTGCACTAGGTGAGGGAGGTTCTGAAGGGGCGGCAAAGCCAGCGATGCGAGGGCAAACTGAAGAAACCCAACTCCAAAGCCAGAAGCAATGGCGCTGAGACAGGGAAGCTGTGTAATCCCAGGACCAAGGCATCCCCTGCACCAGCGCCAGCACGCAGGCCATCTTGGGAGAGGGCTGCCCCAAGGGAGGGGGGCTCCGCTTCAGTGGAGACCAGGCCGCTGGAATAGTATCACAATATTCCGACCCTCCTCACTGGGAAAAGGAACACGGTGAGTGGGATATCTGTACAAACTGACAGAGCGCTGGACAAACTGAAAACCTGAGAGCAGAGTCAGAAAGCGCTGGCAGGCTCTTGGGAAAGTGGAGAACAAGTGCCAGACCAGGACCAGAGTACAGGAAAAGCTGCACTGCCAGGCTGCGGTGAGCTGGTAGACTGTGAACCCAACCTTGAGGCCCTGGGAAGTTAGATAAACAGCCCAGGAATATGCATTTGCCCATTCTTCCCCCAAACGCCGGGAGGGCGCGCATGGGATATCCTGCTTACTACCCACCATCCGTGTGGGGCCCATGAGGCGCCCACACAAGAGCCCTGCCCCCGCTGCTTAGCTGGGGGCTGCTGAATACAGTGGGTGCTGAGGCACCACCAAGTTCACATTCAGGGACTGGCAAGCGATGCTTTGCAGAAAACAAAAAAGGAAGCCAGAGGGCGATCAGCAGTGCACTGATCAGAAGCAGAAGCTACACGGTTTGCCATGCAGATGAAGAGAACAGAGATTCAGAAGGCCTGTGTGTAAATCAGCAGGAAAGTGGGTGCTGCCAGGCAACTGAACAAATGGTGGGGGGGTGAAGCCGGGGATTTAGCTCAGTGGCATAAGCGCCTGCTTGACAAGCGCAAGGTTGTGAGTCCGATTCCTGATGCCAAACAAATAAGCAAACAAATGATGGGTGTTGAGCAGCTGAGATCAGCAGGAGCTGGCTATAGAGTGAAGAGGGCAAGAAGCAGCATGTTGGGGTCACAGGGATTCTCCAGCGATGCTAGAGGTATGGGTAAGATCTGTCCAGACCCCTCTGCACTTACAGATCAAAGCTTCCTGTTTGTGACCATGTCAGAAAGAACTCGCTGACTGTCAGAATGCTTTCATTTTGTATTTTTGCAACTGTGTGGGTTTCTTTTGGAGGATGGTTGCTACTTTCCTTGTGTGTGTGTGTGTGTGTGTGTGTGTGTGTGTGTGTGTGTGTGTTTGAGAGTGAGTTTTGCTTTGTAGTTTAGGCTGGCCTTGAACGCACAGTTATCCTCCTGCCTCAGCCTCCTGAGTGCTGGGATTACAGGCATGTGTCACCACACCTGGCTTTTCCCTTTTTCTTGGCTTTCTCTTTCCCTCCATCTCCCCCCCCTTTATCTTCCCTCTTTTTCATTCCCCTTTCACTTAGCTTATACAAATGGAGAAAAAGAATTAAGCAATGCTTTAATTCAAGTACAGTCATATTCCTTGATTAACGACCAAGTTACCTTTTTTTTTTTTGGTACCAGTGATCGAACTCAGGACCTTGTGCTTGCTAGGCAGGTGCTTAGGCTGCTAAGCTACATCCCTGGCCCCAAGTTACATTCTTGTGATGCTGTTAAATGAATTGGTTGCTGAGGAATTGTACATACATGTAATGTAAATGTACATTACAATATTCAGAGCAAAGCAATGGTCAAAGGAAACTCCAATTTGACTTTGTTTTTATGTGCATAACTCATGCAGTACTGTAATATATAACAGAATGTAAAATTATAGCATTGTATTGCACAGTACAATTAGCAAAGATTACAGTACTATATAAACAAGGTGAACTGTACCAGAAAAAGACACTAAAGTTCTATAAACAAGATTCACAGAACTGTACAAAAAAGATGAGTTGTAAGGCTGACCGGTAGGTCATACGTCTGAACAGTCATTACACAGGTATGTCATTGAACAAGGAATATCTGTAGTAACTTTCATGTACAAGTCAGGGTATCCCTCAACAAAATTGAATACAAACAAACAAAACTGAATACAAAGGATCCAAACACAAGCTAAATATAAGCATGTTAATAAATTCTAACCTTGTCATAGCTTCCTTCAATCTCCAATTACATTTCTCTTCCTCTGCATTCCTTCTTTGCTCCCACATATTCTCTCCATTAGCTGTCTACTCAAGCTATCAAATAATATCAACAGAGTTCAATCTCCCATTTCTTTCAATTGTTATTTCTCTTTTCTCCATCTTTCTGATCTACTTATTTCCCCTTTCCCTTTTTTCCTTCTTCTACCCCCCCATCCTGTCAGTAGTAGTGCATTACTGTTTTTATGGGTTATTGATAAAAGAATAAATTGTTAAAGTTTTAATATACTATAAATTAATATATGTTTGTATCTGCTGATATTGATATAACCAGTAGGGATTCTCTCCTTACAACACAATGACTGGGTCTGAACTGAGTTAGGTGGGAGGGATAGACAAATACCAAAAAGCAACCAAAGCCATTACATCATGTAAAGCAGAAACTAATTAAAGAGTTTACCATACTGGCAACAGAGTCTTTCCAATCTAATTGATCAACCCCCCCACACACACACACACACACACACACACACACACACACACACACACACACACACACTGAGAGACAGAGAAAGAGAAACAGAGAGAGAGAGAGAGAGAGAGAGATATGCAAAAACAAGACAACAAAATGTCTCCAAAACTTGAACTCTCCAAAGCTAGCCCAGTGGGCATCAATGGGGGAAGAAATAAAAGCTAAATAGCAAAATGTAGAAAGTGATGAAGGAAATAGAAACAGTTCAATAAGATGATAGTCAAACTCCAAGATGATATCACTAAACAGATAATGAACTTAATAAAATTACTGAGCTTAAAGAAGACAAAAAGGTAGCTGAACTAATCAAAAGGATACAAAATAAGGTTATCACATATGAATAAAAGGAATAACTCAACAGGAAGAGATAACAACTATATATGCACCAAATACTAGTACACTCAACTTTATAAAAAATATTGGATCTAAAAGATTAGATAAACTAATATAATTGTAATGGACCTGAATATCAAGTAGATCAACTAGTGAAAATCAAGGAATATCAGAACTGAACCACACCTTTGAACAAACAGACTTACTAAATATGTACAAAGTGCTCAACACAACAATAGACTACACTTTCTTCTCGGCACATGGAACTTTCTCCAAAAGGGACCAAATAACTAGGCTACAAAGCCTCCTTAAATACATAAAAAAGAATTAAGAATTCCATGCATATTAGCAGACTACAGTTCAATGAAACTAGGAATTAACAAAAAAACTCACAGAATTTATGTAAATACATGGAGAGTGATAACATTCCTAAGTAATTGAGTCACAGGAGAAATCAAATAAAAAATTAAACAGTTCCCTGAATCAAATGATAATGCCATTATAACATACCAGAACCTCCAGGACCCAGTAAAAGCAGCTCTGTAGTTCTGAAAGTCCACACTAGAAGAACAGTGTGACACTGAATAAATAACCAAATGATGCACTTCAGGGACCTAAAAACTGAACAAGAACAATCCAAATCCAAACAGTACAAGGAAGGAAATTATAACGATCAGAGTAGAATTTTGAAGAAAACAAAAAGAGACATTATGGTAACCACTGTTGATTTCCTGTTGTTTTATTTTGAAATCCTGTGTTGCTTGCACTGTTTTGTTCTGATCTGCTTTGTTCTGTTTTGCTTTGTTTTATTCTCTTTATAATAAAAAAATCAGAGTAGAAATTAATGAAATCGAGACTAAAAAAATGATATCAAGAATCAATGAATCAATGAACCGAAGAGCTGGTTTCTCAAAAGAATAAACAAAATAGACAAACCCTTAGCCAAACTTACCAAAAAAGGAAAGAAAAGACTCATATAAAAGCAATTAGAAATGAAAAATGTGACATCACATCAAAAAACCTGATATCCAGATTATAAGAAACTACTTAAAATTCTTGTTCTCCAGTAAACTGAAGAATTTACAAGAGATGGACAGATTTCTAAACACATATGAATTACCAGATGGAACCAAGAAGATATAAAAATACTGAACAATATAAAAACAGACAATGAAATTGAGGAAACAATAAAACACCTATCAACTAAGAAAACCTCAGAAACTGATGAATTAATTTATCACTGAATTTTATAAGAATTTCATGGAAGACGTAACACCAATATTTCTCAAAATCTTTCTGTTCTGGCTCCCTATAACTGTGGCCATTTTGACAATACTTATTCTGTTTATCCAGGAATAGGTTTTTTTTTTTCATTTGCCTATGTCTTCTATCTCCTTTTTTTCAGAGTACTGTAGTTTTCATTGTAAAAGTTTTGCACTTTGGTTGAGTTAACGCTTATTCAGTTTAGTGTAGTCTAGTATAGTCTAGTTTAGTTTTTGAAGGTACCATGCATGATTTCTTTCTTGGTGGGTTCATTGTTAGTGTGTGTTGATTCTGTACCCTGATACTCTGCTAATTTTGTATACTAGTTCTAAAAGTCTTCCGGTGGAATTTTTGGTGACATACATGTAAAGGATCATGTCATCTATGAATAAGGATACTTCAACTTCTTTCTTTCATACATATAAATATGTATATATCCCTTTTATTTGTATATTTCATACATATAAATATATCCCTTTTATTTATTTCTCTTGTCACATTGCTCTGGTTAAAGTTTTGAGTTCTATATTAAACAGCAGTAATGTCTACATCTTAGTCTTGTTCTTCATTTTAAAGGGAATGCTTTCAGTTTTCCCCCACTTAATTTGTTGTTAACTGTAAAGTTTTGCACTTTTGTTGAGTTAATGTTTATTCAGTTTAGTGTAGTGCAGTCTTATCAAAATGGCCACAGTTCCAAACAAATCCCAAAAATCCAAAGAATGCTGTAAAGCATTCTTTACAGAACTAGAAAAAAATAACCCTACAGTTATAGGGAACCAGAACAGTTTCAGAGTAGCAAAAGCAATCTTGGGCAATAAAAGCAAAGCAGGAAGCATCATGATCCTATTTTATACTAAAGAGTGATGGTGATAGCATCAAAACAGACATGTGGGTCAATGAAACAGAGTAGAGGAAGCAGAAGCAACCACAGGCACATTTAGCAATGTGACGTCTGACAAAGCAGCCGAAAACATACACTTGAGAAAAGATAGCCTCTTTAGCAAAATGCTGCTGGAAAACTGGTTATCTGCATGCAGAAGATTAAATCTAGACCCATGTATCTCACCATGCACTAAAATAAAATAAAAATTGATCAAAGTCCTAGATAATAAAATAGAAACACTGAATCTGCTCAAAAACAAAATGGGTAAAACTGACGACATAGGCAGAGGAAAGGACTTTCTGCACAGACCACCAAGTGCACAAGAAATAACACCAAGAATAAACACGGAGGGCTTATAGAATATATAAAGAACTAAAAAAATTAACCCCACCAAATAACAGACGTAATAGCATCTGCTATGAGCAAGTACTTCTCAAAAGTACAAATGGCCAATAAATTCATGAAACAAAATGTTCAGCATCTTTGGCCATTACAGAAATGCGAATCAAAACATTCAGAGTCTATCTTAGTCCAGAAAAAATGGCTATCACCAAGAACTGTAAAAACAACAGGGCCAGGGATATATGCTCAGCAGCACAAGAGCCCGCCTGGCAAGCACGAGGTCCTGGTTTTGATTCCTGGTACAAACCAAACAAACACAACACAACACAACACAACACAACACATGCTGGTGAGGCAGCAGTTAAAAAAAGAAAAAAGGAATTCTTTTACATTGTTGGCGAGAATGTAAACTAGTACAACCACTATGGAAGTCAATATGAAGATGCCTCAAAAAATTAAAATTAGTAATTCCATTCAACTCAGCTATCCTACTACTGGGTATCTGTCTTCCTAGTTAAAGTCATCATATTCTAGTGATATATATGTACCTATGTTTATACAGTACAACTCATAATACCTAAATCTTGGAAGTGGTCGTCAATAGGATTAAAAGACAAATGAGGGGCCGGGGATTTAGCTCAGTGGCTTAAGCACTTGCCTGGCAAGCGCGAGGTCGTGAGTTTGATCCCCGGTACCAAAAAAAAAAAAAAAAAAAAAAAAAAAAAAAAAAAAAAAAAAAAAAAAGACAAATGAAAAAATGTCACACACACACACACACACACACACACACACACACAATTCAGGCATAATAAAGGATACATTTGTAGGAAAAAATGCACTTTGAGACCATAATGCTAAATCTGATGCAAAAGCGTAAATATCACATGGTTTGTATTATAAGAGAAACTCAAATTAGGAGGAGCAAAGTAGGGGTTAGATAATAGGAAGGCAGACCTTTTGCAGATGGGAAGGGAATCTTGAGATAAAGGAAAAAGGGAGGGTGAAAGGGAAAGTAATAAGGATTAAGATGTGATATATACACATACTAACTCCCCATCATGAGTGCATTAATTATGTATCACAAATATGTACTAGTAAAAAAGAATATTGAGAATTTTTGCAACTATGCTCTTTATGGATATTGGTCTATAGTTTTAAATTTTTGTTTTTGTGTCTGCTTTTGGTACAAGGGTACTATTGGCATTGTAGAATAAATTTGGAAGCATTCCTCCTCTTTTTATTAGATGGAAAAGTTTGAGGAGCATTATTAATTTTTTTCAGCAGTAAATTCATAGGGTCTTGGTTATTTTATTGGGAGAGTTTTTTAAGATTATGCTTTCAACCTTATTGCTGGTTACTGATCTACTTAGCTCTTTTATATCTTTTTGGTTCAATTTCAATACGTCATGGGTGAACTAGAACTGTGAGATGCATCACTATTTACTTGGGATCACTGTTTTCCTCATGTAGGCACTCTTAACTGTATTTCCTTCTTAGAATTGCTTTCATTTCATCACTATTTACATGGGATCACTGTTTTCCTCATGTAGGCACTCTTAACTGTATTTCCTTCTTAGAATTGCTTTCATTTCTCCCCACAGATTCTTCTACCTTGTTTCCATTATTATTTGACTCTAGGAATTTAAAATTTTCTCCCGATTCCTTCAGTGACCCTTTCAGAAGTATATTACTTTAATCAACATGTTTGTGTACTATGGTTTATTTGCTGATTTCTGATTTCATTCCATTGTATCTGATAGGAAACATGCGATTATTTCAGTTTTTTCTTTATACCTACTAAGATTTCCTTTGTGGCCTATGGTGCTGTGATCATCCACCATGACTGTACTGGAGTCTAATAGATCCCCTCATGTCAAGTACTGTTCAGTTTATGAAACTGAGTGCTCCAACATTCAGTGTGTACATATTTACACTTGTTACCTTGTCTTGCTGAATGCTTCCCTTTACCAGTATGGCTTTGTCCCTTCTGACTGATTCTAATTTGTTTTTTATTTTTATTTATTTATTCAGTTTTAGACCAGGGATAGCACTCATGACCTCATGCTTGCCAGGCAGGTGCTTATGCCACTGAGCTAAATCCCTGGCCCAGTAATTCTAATTTGATGTGAAGAATAGCTTCCTCCTGCTTACTTTCAGATTCCAGCTGCTTAAAGTATCTTTTTTTTTTAACTGTGTATGTCTTTCTAGGTAAGCTGTGTTTCTTGCATGTAACATACAGTTGGGTCATTTTTGTTTTTAACCTGCTACTCTGTCTTTTAATTGGAGAATTAGGACTATCACCTATAAGTATTATTACTGAAAGGCATGTACTAATTCCTGCCATTTTGTGTTTTTTCAATGTTTTATTTATTCATGATTTTTATTTATCTATTCTCCCCATATTTGTTTTTTCCTATGGCTTTATGCTTGTGATTGTTTTCTAAGTAGTTTCTGTAATGCTGTCTTCATTGTTATGAATTTGTTTAGTTCATACTTATTTTGGACGGTATGTCTTCTTTCATTTTTGACAGCCTTGGAGAATATATTATCCAGAGGTGGCAAATGTGTGTGTGTGTGTGTGTGTGTGTGTGTATTTCAAATCCCCACGGACTTACAGTTTTTGCTGAGAAACATACTGCTATTATGATAGATTTGCCATTGTAAGTGTTGTGGTGTTTCTAACAGCTTTTAAAAAATTTTAGTACGTATGTATTGTATACAATGTCACATTCCTCTTTGTAAGTAGGTATGTGAAATAGCTTTTAATATTTTTTCTTTGTTCTAAATTTCTGGCAATTTGACTATGATATGTTGTGGAGAAGTTTTTTGGACATGTGTATTTGGGGTTCTAAATGCCTCTGGTACACCTGGATGTCTATCTCACTCCTCAGATGTGGAGTTTTCTGCTATAATTTCAGTGAATAGCTTTTCTATGCTATTAGCCTGTGCTTCCTCATCTTCCTGTAGGCCAAAAGTCTTGTTTTTTTTAGCATTTTCCAAGTGCTTCTGAATATTCTGTTCTTTCTGATTCTTTATTGCTATCTGAATGTTCTAGAACATCCTTGGAAATAAAAAAAATCAGCTTTGACACTTTCAATACTATTGGAAAACTTTCCAATCTAGGGTTCATAGCCAAAAGGGTTGCTTTGTGTTCCTCAAACTGGACTCTGTTTCCTAGAAAGTTAATCTTCAGCTTTGGCTTCCATGTTTTCTATATTATCATCTCTATTTACTTCTGCATTTCCTCTGTCAAGCCTCTTCAGCTGCCTCTCAAATTCAGCCTCTCCAGTTCAGTGTGACTACTTTGGGCTCCAACTTAACACTAAACACATCCTCCTTTTTCCTCAACCTTTTCTTTGATAATAGCCAGAGCCTGACTGTAGACTGAGAGGCCTTCTGTTCACTCCCATAATTGCAGTTATTACAAACTGAGCAGGCGCTATTAATCTTGATAGTCATAGTCTCTGCAGAACAATTAAAGTCTGCTCTGAGTTTCTTCTATAGCATCAATACCTTCTTAAACATAATGAACCATATCAGCATCAGCTCAAATGTTTATGTCACATGAGGTTAAATGCCTATTAATACTAATGAATACTTCCTGATTATCTTCATTCAAATAGATACTATCCAAAATATGAGAGTCTGGGACTGCATGCATAAATGCCATCATCAGCACTATAATGAAGTCTCTGTTATGGTCACTGAAAGACCCAAGCAGTCCACTGGAACAGGCTTTCCAGCTGCTCATCCTTGGTGTACTCTCTAACACCTTAGCAAGAGAATAAAGAAAATTATAAATGCTTTTGGATTTTGTGAATTTTTCACATTTAATCAATTGCACTGCAGAAATTCTTTTTTTCTGACAAATCAATATATTCTTTTTGCTTTGTCTCTAACAAGAGCCACATATAAGTTCCTGCTAATTTGGATGGGGTTATTTTATAGAATGGATACATCTTCTGGATAAGTCATTAAGAAGAATCAAATCTTCAATATGGTTATATTCCAGGATGCTGACACAGATCCTGTTTAAGCAGCCTAAGTCATTGATAAAATCTACACCTTAGACCCAGTATTGTGAGGTACATGTGTGGATCTTGCACTAAGGTGTCATGCTGCACTCTTTAATTGGAACAATCAGACTCTTTTGCCTTGTTTTTAACTGAATTTTGATGCTGCTTTTAATGTCCTCAAGTCTTTTAGCAACTTTTTTGCCCAAAAGGTAATACTTTTTTTTTTTGGACACCTTTCTTTATGGACTACAATCAAACCTCATTTAATTAACCCATTGTGACTTAATTAACTCAGCATTAATAAATATCTTTTTTTGATTGGTTACACAATAAGCTACTCACACTTATTTTGGTTATGGCCTGATGTTCTTTTCCTTTTTTCTTTGCAGTACTATGGATTGATTCCAGGCTCTCAAGAATGCTATGCAAATACTCTACTCTGAGCTACATCTCAGCTCCTCATGGTTGAGTCAGGGTTTCACTAGGTTTCCCAGATTGGCCTGAAAGCTCTAACCCTCCTGCCATATCCTCCAGAGCAGCCAGGATTACAGGAATGTACCACAAATGCCTCATCCCCTCTTTTATTTTTTGTGAAGAAATTTTGCTGTCATTAAGAAGTTTCAAATTTTCAAATTTTTCAGACTGTTGCTTTCCTGGATGTTGGGAATAAAGGGATGACGCTTAGTGTAAAACTGCTGAAAGAAGGCTGGGGATGTAGCTAAGTGGAATAATGTGTGCTTAGCATGCACAAGGCCCCGAGTTTTGTTCTTAACATCACACACACAAAATCCTGATATATATCCGATTGTTTTTCCACAGCTATAATGTCATTCTATAACACACTAAATGTTTTACTATCGCATTTGATGGCAACATAATCCTTAGTTCACTGTGTCTTAAAAGTATAACATTTAAAGTTCATTTTTCTTTTGCCCCCTTGTTTTGACCTCATTGAGATGAAGTGATTAAAAAACAAAGTAAAACACTGTGGCATAGGTATATGTACAGGACTTAAAACTTGTAAAGTTACTTGTAGTGTGCCACAAGGCAGTCCAAAGTAGTAACAGTGTCATATGCAGTCTCTGTTGCATTTACTTTACTTTACTTAACAATATGTTATTGAGCATGGCTGTGTAAAAAAAAAAGCTTTATTTATGGACACCAGAAATATGAATTTATGTATTTTTCATGTGTCATGAAATCTCATTTTCCTTTGATTTTCCCCAACTATTTAAATTAACAAACATATCCTCATCTCATAGGCCGTACAAAAGCTGATGACAGGCTAAATGCCGAGGCTTGCAAATCCCTGCTCTCAAGTGTAACCAACAGAGCAAGGACACTGCCTATTGAGTTGACTAAATTAGTAATTGTTTAGTCAAAGTACAAAATTATATTTAACCCTGATGGAGAGAAGAGAAATAGAAATAAACCTCTGGAGAATGTTTTCTTATTAAACTATTTCTTACTATATTACATAAATTTAAAATACAGTTGAAAAGTCTAATTATAATACCTAAGAATAATGGATACACATACATAAAGTTATGGTCAAAATAAATAATAAAAAGTTGTTTTTAAAGGTTTAAATGATCTGATGATAAAAAATTGATACCATATAAAAATAAATTTCAAAAATATTTGCTTGTAGTACTAGGGGTTGAACTCAGGTCCTTGAACATGCTAGGCAAATATGCCTTATTCTAAGATTTTATTTTTAGGCACTATTTTTTTCTGCATTTAAAAAATTTTATTGGTACATTTTAGATATGCATAATGATAACACTCATCATAAGGAATTTGTGTCTGTAAAAGATACATCTTGCTCTTTCTCATTGCCCTCCCTCCCTTCAACAGCCTCTCTTCCCCTGCTTTGTTTCCATGTATTCGTTTTTTCATCCCTTCTTTTCTTTCCCCCTTTCCTGTTCTCCTTTCTCATCTGAATATTTTGTTCCTATTTCCCAATATTTATTACATATTTTGGTCCTTATTTACACTTTTGGTTTCTCATACCACAGAAACAATGTGGTATTTAAACATAAGTGCCTGATTTATTTCTCTTAAAAGTATGGTCTCAAAAGAGTATCCATTTAGTCAGAAATGTCTCAAATTTATTCTTCTTTATGGCAGAATAGTACTTTGTTGTATTGAAAAAAACCCCCACATCTTCCTTATGTACTCATCAGTTGATGGGCATTTGGACTGTTTCCAAGATTTAGCTATTACAAACCATACTGCTATAAATATGGATGTGCATATATCGCTATGGTATGATGCTTTTAATTCTTTTGGGAAGATACATAGCTGGGCCAAATGAAACCTCTCATCTTAAAGAGTTTTTTGAGGAATTTCCACATTGATTTCCATAGTGGCTGCAACAGTCTACACTCCCACCAACAGTGGGTTCCTTTCTCCCCACACCCCTGCCAGCATTTGTTATTGGTTGTTTTATGATAAAAGCCATTCTTTTTGGAGATAAATTCTCAGTGTCACTTTAATTTACATCTCTCAAATGACCAGTGATGTTGAATATTTTTTCATATATTTATTTGCCTTTTCTACTTCTTCATCTAAGTAGTGTCTATTCATTTCAGATGCCCATTTTTGGATTGGGTCTTTAAATCTGGGGGGGGGTCTGATATTTTCTGAAAAAATTTTTTTTTGTACTGGGGATCAAACTCATGACTGCACACTTGCAAGGCAGGCACTTATGCCACTGAGCTAAATCCCTGGCTTTGAATTCTTTATAAATTCTAGATAGTTTGTTTTTTCATACTGGGAATCAAACTCATGATATTGCACTTGCTGTGAAGATGGTAGCAATTCTTTGAGGAAAAACTGGAAAAATTTTTTCCACTGTGGATTGTCTCTTCACTCTGTTGGTGATTTCTTTTGCTGTGCAAAAAGCTTTTTAATAAGATGAGATCCTGATTATTGATTCTTTGTGATACTTCCTGTGCAATCAGGGCTTTGTTCATAAAGTCTTTGCCTACACCTCTGTGTTCAAGAGTTGTACCTATTCTATCTTCCAGCAGATTTATCATTTGTTTTAATATTTAGATCTTTGATCAATTTTGATTTTAGTGCATGGAGAAAGATATGAGTTAGTTTTAATCTTCAGCATGTAGAAAAAGCCAGTTTTTCCAGCAACATTTATTAAAGAGGCTTTCTATCAGTGAAGGTGTTTAGGTCCTTTGTCAAATATAAGGTGGATGAGTATGTCTAGAGTTGTTTCTGCATCTTTTAATCTGTTCTATTGATCCTTGGGTCTATTTTTTGCCAGGACCATGCTGTTTTTATCATAGTAGCTTTGAAGCATAATTTCAAGTCAGGGATTGTGTTGCCTCTGACCTTGTCTTTGTTGCCCAGAATTGCTTTGGCTATTCTAGGTCTCTTCTGGTTCAAAATGAATTTTAGGATTGTTTTCTCTAATTATTAGGTATGTTATTGGTATTTTGATAGGGATTGCATTAAATCTGTATAACAATTTTGGAAGTATGGCCATTTTCAGTATATTGATTCTTCCTAACCAAGAATAAGAAATTTGTATTAAATTATTTTAAGTGTACAATTATAGTTATTAATATTTAAATTTTAATCTCCCCTTGGTGAGGGTCAACTCAGTTCCTCATGATCTCTAGGACTCCCAAGCTCCATCTATCTCTACTTTTGCAGCAATATGTTAGTAAGTCACTACCATGAAGAATTCTTGTGATGTTTAAATGAAGTAATATATGTAAAGTGCTTAGAATATGGGCACACCAAAAAGGTTGTAATATATGTTTTTTTTAAAAACTACATTTTTACAGATTCCATTCAGTATCAGGGCATTAATATGATATATTCTTCATTTTAAAAAGTTAACAAGCTTTTTACAGAAACATAATAGACTCAAATGCAAGTAATGAGATATGCCTAAGTATCTTATTACTTTATAAAAATTTGGGCTACCATTATCAAGCAATATAACTAAACCAGATATTTGATTTTCCTTACCTGACATGTCTGCTGAATCACCTATAATAGAAAAGCAGTAGAAAAATAATTATCCATATGTAGCATAAATATTAACAGAAAATTTGCAAACCTAATTATCATAAAAGTTTAAGTAATTTAAATAAAACATGAAATTAGTTTTACTGCACTGAGTAAATTTTAATTATATATAGGTCAACACTGTATGCTTGACCTTTCAATGTTTCTCTGGATAAAAAATTATTTTCTCTGTATTTAGTTCCATGAAAATTTAACTATAACAACTTTTAAAATTTTACTGATAAGATTTAAACTGATATGACTCTAAATTTAGTGTATAAAATTCATTGCTAAATAGGTCCTCTGGACTTTTAGCGCATCCCTATTTGCAAGGAAGAATTAGATTTAACTCTCTTGAAGGACATGACAGTAAAGGCTGCTATAAAAGTCAAAAGAAAAAAGTTCTTTTAAGGAAAGATTTTCCATGTGAATAAAAGTTTGCCAAGAAGAAAATATTTATTATATCTGTGGTGGAAATATCTATTAACAAAACTTGGAAAAGTAAGTTGCAAGAATGAAAAGCCTAAAAATTTAGGCATCTACTCAAGATTGGTGATTGTTTTTGGCACTGATCAAGCCTTATATCCATATGAAATGATTCCAAGGACCTACTGATAACATATGCTCCATAATGTCTTGACCTGCAACATGAGGGCAGAGAGAATAAAGCATTTGACTCTGCTGCACAGAACACATGGGAAATACTGCTTTTAGTACTGAACTTACTCAGATAACTTCAAAATGGCAAGAGGACTTGCAATTATTCACATGAGGACTGGCTGATGAAAGAGATCAGGCTTGTCCCTGAACAAAGCTTGGGACATAAGTACAGATGAAGGGCAAAACATTATAGGCCTAAATATTTTAGTTATAAATCAAGATAAAATTATCAAATGAAATATTTTTTACTTTCTTGTCTGGGTGGCTACATTCCTATAATGATCAGGAAGGCCCGGCACAAAGTGAGAATTCACTGAAGTCTGAGCCAATTTACTGAAAAGCTTCAATGAACAGGCACCCTTGGCAGCCGCTCCAGAGTACATATGGGGGCTGTGCAGTCTGCTACAGGGAAGATGAACTCTAGGGAAAGACTCAGGCCTCTAAGCAGATTCAGGACTCAGGAGATAATTTTGCAATTTCTAATATCCAAGACATGGTACCATACAGAGGAAGTTTCCCTCATGGAAAGTAATCTGTTCTCATGTCCCACTGCCAGATAACAGGTGGCAGATGTCTAACTTGGGCCTTCCAAAAGGAAGTACTAGATAAAACTCAGAATATGGCAGTTGCCTCTAAAACTAGAATATAAAGTCAGCAATAAGTGTTTATATGTTTCAGGCAACCCAAGATTGGAGACCAATAAGTAACAATCACAGAGAGGCAGCTTTTTGTTCTAGATGAAGAATTACTTTGTAACTGAGCTCATTAGGGAAAGGCTAGATTACTTTATTAGGCATAAAGTGGTAGTGGGTTTCTTTTTCTTTTTTTTTTTTTTTGGTAGTGGGTTTCAAGTAGATAATGATGAACTGGAGAAAATGGTTATGTCTGACCCTGAGATTCCAAGATTCTAGTGAAGAAAAAATAAAGTGCACATGTAACTAGCTAAAATATCACAAAATCAAGTATTTCAGTTCCTCTATGATCTGTATGATTTTTAACATGAACAACCAATGTTTTGTGCCTTGGGGATATTAAGTAAGTTTGGCAGCAAAGTAACTAGTGATCAGTTCTTTTTATGTTCAGAAAAAAAATATACCTCTTTGTTCATTGGTGTTCTTTGGAACTTATCTTACATTCATCAGTGAAGCATTTTTGTTGTCTGTTTTGTAGAAAGATATAAATATGGCAAACCACAGAGCTACACATAGGGTCTAAAATTCACCTGTGTGCTGCTAGAGTTTGCCTTGGAAAGACAGTGGGGAAATAATTAGCTGTTTTATATTCTCTATACTGATGCCTTTCAAAATAAAGGGAAAGAGGTGGAATAAGGGCCAAATTTCTGAGAGATTCAATCTATGACCATGACAATTCTTACCTGAAAGAAAACTATAACACTGACCTAAGTAAAATTGCTTAATCAAAGGAGAAGAGAAAGAAAAGAAGCAAAGAAAGAATATCTTCTTAAAAATTTATCTACAGACTGTAAATTTCACTAATACAGGGATTTTGTCCTATAACAAACTGTATGTATCCTCAATGCCAAAAGCAGTACCCTGCACGTGGCAGATGTGTAATAAGTTTGTTAAATAAATAAATTTACTTGATAAAAATTTACAGAGCAATTCACTGTGATCCAAGAGGCACAGAGCTAGGTGTTTAGGTAGGTGATGTGGTCTCTATTCCTTTAGGAAACAGGCTTTCTCCCCTCTGTAGAGTGAACCAAGATTTCATTTTGAAAGAATTTAATGCAAATAGGGGCTAAACATAAAGTACTAATCCCAACTATTTCAACCACTATACAATAGCTTATTTTAAATTAGTCTAAACTAAATCAGACAAGTAACAGAAAGATTTAGAAGCAAATCATAAAACTAGGTGTATACTTTACACATAAGTCAATTTTTAAAAATCCATATATATATTAACATTTTCGCCATAATATTGAATTTACTTTAACAAAACAAATGCTTCAAATTGTTTCTTTTTAAAATACAGAAACATACCTACTTGGCCAGTTGCCACTATGTTGATAAATTTGGGGTGCTGATTTACAGTGAGGCACAGAATATCATCATTATGCTCCTGATAAAAACTCTGAGTCCCTGTAAAGAAAGAATTTGAAAACTGAGTTTGAAAATTTTAAGATGTGACAGCCAAACGCACTTAGCTAGTGCAATACACTACTCACTTGCTTATTCAATGCATATTTTTTGAACTCTGACTCTGGGCACATCATTACAAGGATAGAAAAGAATCACAAGTTTTAAAGTGACAGAGCACTGAAAGGGAAAACCAGTATAATACAAGGCTGACTCTACCAAGCACCACAAAGACTTAAGGAGCAAAGATCTTATGGAAATTTGGCACAGAAAAAAATTATTCTTGTCATGGGAATACGGTACTCCTGTACTGTGGCCTGGACAGTGGTAGGTAGGGGCAGGTATTCTAGGCAGAGAACATTTTTTTTTTTGGTACCGGGGATCGAACTCGTGACCTCGCGCTTGCCAGGCAGGCACGTAAGCCACTGAGCTAAATCCCCAGCCTGGCAGAGAACATTTTAAGCAAAGGTACACAAGCAGGAAAGTGTTGGGTATACCTCTCGGAAATGGAAGTTATGAAAAAGAAAAGCAAGCAATATGGCTTGAAAGGGAAGTAGGGTTTGGAATTATGGAAGAGTTTGAACTACCCTATGAATTTTCTGTTTTGGTTTCAAAAAAAAAGATTCACTGAAGTCATAGAAACTAGAGAAAATTTTCTCTTCATGACGGCATATCTATGCATATTTCATACGAATTCTGTAGTCAGTGAAGGGGCAATGAAGTGTTTTGATCAAAACATTTATGTGATTCATCTAGCAGTATTGACACTGAAGAGAATTAAATGGGTAATAAAAGTAGCCTTGTGCAAATAAATGACCAGATAGGAAATGAAGTCAGAAAAGTAGGCTTGATCCAATTACACAGGATCATGCTACCAAGTCTGCCCCTTTCTTTCCAAAAAACCAAAACCAAAACCAACAAACAAACCCCAACAACAACAAACTTCTCAACTATATTTAACAGGTCTACTATTACTCTCTTCGCCCCCCCCCCTTTTTTTTTGGTACCGGGGATTGAACTCACAACCATGCACTTGCAAGGCAAGCGCTTATACCGCTGAGCTAAATCCCCAGCCCTATTACTCTCAAAATTCTCAAAGTGGAATGTATTCTGTACTTTACAGGGCAGTTGGTCCATTTAAAGGAATAAATGACTAATTGTGGGTGGGTAGATGAATTGGTAGAAAATTGTTAATGGACTTAGATTTCCTGCTGAGTGTGGTGGTACCATATTCTCAGCCCTGGAAAGGCTGAGAGAGAAGGATTGCTTCGAATCTGAGGCAAACCTTGGCTACAGAGTGAGTTCAAGACCAGCCTGAAACAGACTCTGTCTCAAAAATAAATGAACAAGATTTCCTATTATGAACATGGCAATGTATCCCTAAACCAGTGATAAAAACAAAATAACATTACAACTATGAACATGACAGTTTATTTACATATTTATTTATTTATTGCTTGACTTATTTTATTCTTCTCTATTCTCTTGAAGGATACATGAAGCTGCAAAGATTTTTTCCCCAAAGGAATGCTTTTTAAATGGTCCACATTATTAAGTGGAAAATTACCACTGATTTCATGTAACCCTGGTTAATTTTATGTTTTAGGAAAGCTAATGGGCAGACTATTTTAACAATTAATACTAACCAGGGAAAAGGGATTATGATTCACACAATCAATCTACTCTTTATTTATTCCAAGCAAAATTATCAGAAGAAAAGTCAGAAATGTTTGGTCTAGATAATCTCAGGTTTGGATTCTAACTTTCAGACTTCATGAAATTTGCAATTATATGTAATAAAACAATTCCAAATTAAAATCACAACATCACTAAGATTATCATATTGAACATCAAGTGATCCTAAGAGAACTTCATTTGCCTTGCAACAAGCCAGTCAATTAATTGACATCAAGAAATTTGTTCTCATTTTCTTCTATCAAACAAAGAATCATTACCAGAGCCTCAGATAAGTAGCTTTCTTCCTTGGTTTTTTAATCTTAGTTTTTTTTACTACCTCCACCTCAGTAATCACTGTCGGTGTGTAACTCTGATTCACTGTCAGGGAAAAACACCCACATCATCTGTTATGGATTAAAAACTGGTGGTCAACTTAATGCCAGCTGGATTACATATCCATGCTCCTGGGCGTGGATGTTTCACCTGAGGAAGGTTGCCGGCGTGGATGGCGGCGTGGAGAAGGAGAAGGAAGGGCGTTGAGGCATCAGTGTGTTGAGGCATTGTGAGGTCTACGAGTTGCTGTTTGAGCCATTAGGTTCTCCTGGAGAAGATCTGGTCCTCACATCCAGCGTTGCTTCCTGGCTCTGGAGGGCAAGACGTGTGCTGCTTGGTCTCCAGGATGGACTTGTCACGCTGGCTTCCTGGCATGTACTCGACTGTGCTTGTCGCCTCCGTGTCGCTGAGGATGGCTGTGGTGCTTTTCAGGACAGCCCTGGTGTTTGCTGTGCGTGTGACTTCTCGGCTCCAGCATAGAACCCTCAACCTATCAGCACAGCTCCTTCACCCTGCTGGCATACACTTCCTAGTTTCCACCGCTGACTTGGCATGGGATCCGTAAAAGAGCCTGGCACGAGTCCTTCTTGTGGGCTCTAGACCTCCAGTTGGACTCGTGGGAGGCACTGTCATGAGCTCTGGGTCTTTATTTGGGCTCATGTGAGACATTGCTGTAGGATTTAGGCCCTTGACTAAATATGCAAATATGCTCTGTCTTTAGTATGGTGGATAGATTGCCTGCATTAACTTGTGTTAACTCTAGGTGACCATCATAAAAGTAGTATTATAAACTCCATGTCCTGATTCTAATTGTTCCGTGTATAACCCCTGACTACAACACCATCCATTATCATGAAGTTATGGGAAAACAGAATTTAAGGTATGAATGGTTTTACAATAAAACTTGGTTTTAATGTACAGTAAATCTTTTCTTTTAACAGAGATACTTTTCTGCTATGTTATATTCTCTTAAGACTGATATTACCAGAAAGTGCTGCAATATGAAGTACTTTAAATTCTGGACCATATTTAAATATTATAGTTTCAACTAAGAGCTTTAAGATGCTATTTAAAAAATAATTTAAAAACTGCATGAGAGTCTGGAGAATTAGTGTTTCCTACCTGTAGCAACATTGTGAAGAATTCCAACAGATGCAGTGTGATAAATTATATCGTCACCGTCATTTAAATAGTGTACATTATTCCTGCAGTCTCTGCCTCGATAACCAAAAACAAGCTCCAACACAAGGTCCTATAACAACAATGATAAAACCATTATACAATTATACTTTTCCTCATGTCTAAACGTTCACCAGTGTCCTGTGATATACTGGTATTGTCTTTAAAATGGAGGATGATTTTTGATGTTTTTTTATAAACTTCAAACACAAATTCAGCTCTGGATGTTTTTCTGTGTAACTTCTTTTATGCAACTGAAAGATTCCACATTCCATACTTTTCTGTATAAAGCTGCAAAATTGAAAAGGCAATCACAAGTTCATCTGATGCCAATAATTTTAGGTTTAAGATTCAATATGTTAAACATTGGGATAATTTCTGTGTCCAAAAGAAGAAAATTCCTACTTATGCTCATTGTTATTTGAAATATTTGTTTTAATACACAATTCAGAATAAATTATGTCTAATTCTACTTAGGTACTTGAGGGAATTCAAGTTGTTTCTGAGAACCATACTAAAGTTTTGGCAGAGAATCCTAATTTTAAGTGTCTATTTCTATTGATTTTGTGGGGACGGACGGGAGAGGAAGCTATAATGCTGTCCTACAGCTTGGCTCCTTGTTTTTACCTCATTTAGCATGTTTTGCTTGTTTTTTTTGCTGATGCTAGGATTTATGAAATTCCCAGGGAAACATTTTTCTCCTCTTTCTCCTTCAAACCCAAAGGCACTCTATCACTGAACTATATCGTCAGGTCTTTATTTTATTTTTTATTTTGAAACAGGGTCTCACTAGGTTTTCCAAGCTGGTCTTGAATTTACAATCCTCTTGCTTCAGCCTCCCGAGTAGCTGTGGTTACAGGCATGGTACCACTACACTAGGCAGCAATTTTCTTATTTCTCAATTATTGTGTGGAAGGTTTCTTGGTTGGAAGGAAGGACAGAGGAAAAAGTCTTCAAACATTATGTATCACGTAGGGTAAAAGCTCCTGATGTGGTTTAAGTATTGAATTTTTAACCTATAAATTTAGCCCGCTGTGTATAAAACACTGCCAAGGTGCGTGTGCTTCTCCAAGCAATAGATTATTCACATATATTCACATTTAAAAGTTCTCTGAGTTACAGATAAAATGAGAGTATTACTTATGGAAAAGGAAAAAGAAGTACACATTTAAAAAATTAAGGGAAACAAGATAACAATCTAAAACTGTGGTTGAATAAGAGTTAAACAGTTAATTTTAACAACCAAATTGCTCAATATACTTATTGTAAGAATTCTAATGACAAAACTTTGGTGTTTTATAAAAATGAACTATGGATAGATTTTAGTGACACCGAGGAGTGGGTTTTCTTACCTCGATGGGTCTCTTCTTCTTGCCAACATTGTTTGTTTGAAGTTTCTCTGGCTGTGGTGGAGCTCTGCTCACTGGAGGCCTGAGACAGAGAGGTGGGCAGAGGACAGGGGTACATCACTGGGCTCTTCACCAGGCTTCCTAGACCTGCCCTCTGGGGAGATCACATCTTCCCCAGAGGGAACCATTCTGTGCCCTCTACCTCTTGATAGGATTTTTGTTTTTGTTTTTTGTCTTTTTGAGACAGGATCTCACTATGCAGTTCAGGCTTGCCTTGAACTCACTTTGTAGCGCAGGCTGGCCTTGAACTCCAAGCAGTCCTTCTGTCTCAGCCTCCCAATGCTAGGATTATAGGCGTGTGCCACCACGCCCGGTCTCCTGATAGTTTCTAATGCACAATGGCAAAAATAATTGAAACTTTTATTCATTTTAATTTTTTGGTACATGCTTCACAATATAAACAAATTTATAAACAAATATAAAAATGTTAGTTTGACATATTCAAAAATTTCTTGATTGATGCCCTAAAAATAAAACCTGGATTATTTCTCTAAAGCTTCTAACATTATCTGCACATGGCAGGTATAAATTCATTCTTCTCAACAGTCAATTTTGATAATATTTCCACTGTTGACAACATAAAGTACATGTGACTTTCAAATTTGTACTCATTTCCTGTTCTTCATGCCCTGTACTTTCTCTGCTTCCTAAAGTCCCTACCTAGTGGCATTAGTATAAGACAATTACTCAAGGAAGACAGCTTATAGTTAAAAAGCATTGTAAACCGTGCAATACTCTGTAAAAGCTAGTTACTATTAATATTGCCTCCAATAACTCCTCTGTTTACCAAACATTTTATCAATGCTGCTTACACAGTAGTTCTCAGATCTAGAGCTCTCTCATCTCCTCAGAACCTGTTTATAACTTCTCATGTCCTAATAGGCATATAGGTTCATATTCTGAATCACTGAAATGTGGAAGCACTTCTCTGTAATATTTTCATTTAAAAAAATCTACTAGCTTATTGTTTGTATCTTGAATAACCATTATTCAAGTATTTAATAAATTTAAAACCTGAATCTAAAACAATCACGCATCAACTTCCCTCTAAATGTTAATATTTAATTTTTAACAACTAAATCAGGAAATGATATAGATTAACTTTATGGAAAACTCTAATAGTTATGAATAAGTCTCCTAAAATTAAAGCCATAAAATATATTTACATTTCAATGTGTTATTATACATTTATTAAAAAGTGTTTTATCTTTAAACTATAAAACAAATGTGATTTTCACTTGTTATATGAAACAATATGTAAAATATATAAGCATGACTGATGTCATAAAAAGTAAATATCCTTAAATATATAAATAACTTCAAGTTATCACATTAATTTTTGCTTTCACACTTCATATGTTTTCAATGTCCATACATAAAAATAGAACTGAATTTATATTTAACATTAAAATATTTCTCACAGGGCCATTTCAAAGAATGATAGGAACTTGAGCTTTTATTCTGAGTTGTTTTGGTAACTTTACCCAATGTTAGTGGCTTCTACTAACTTCCACTAATGCATAATAAAAAGTAATTTTTATCTGTGCAACTCCATATAATAAGCATATTTTAACTTTTTAAAAGATCATATATATATCATATATTACTACTTAAAATAAAATTATACAGCTTATATAAAATTATACAAGATGAATGGATAAAGTTTTAGTAGTTACTCATATAGTATATGCCCAGTAATTAAGATGCAACTCATTTCATGCAACTCATTAACTACAAAGGGAAAAAAATGTAGTAAACTGTGAGCACAAATAAACAGCACCAAGTAAGATAGCTCATTAATAATATATATGAAAGATGCTAAAATACAAAATTAGGCTTTGTAAACACAGAAAAGAAAAGATTACCTGGAACCTCTTTTCAGTAGCAGATAAACAAAAAAGAAGAAAAGGGGAAAAGATTACAACACAAATTTACATTTAAGACACTAATAAAATACCATGTATAGTGAAATATTTTTACAAGCTTTTTTTCTCTTTTAGACAGGTTCTTGCTATGTAGTCCAGGCTGGCCCTGAACTCACGTATGTAGTCCAGGCCAGCCTCAAACTCATGCCAATCCTCTTGCCTCAGCATCCAGAGTATTGGGATTATGGGCATAGGCCACTATGCCTGGCTATTTTTATAAGTCTAATGCAGATAAACTACATTAAAGGCCTATTATTTTTAGTTTATTGCTGCATATAAAAAAGGTTTAAATTATTCTAATGACAGGAAATAAGAAGCAATGTGAAAAAAAGAGAATTCAACATGTTACAAACATCTAAAGCATATTCTTTTTCTTTTTCAGATTGTATAACTTTGGTTTTTTTTATCTTTTTGAGACAGGGCCTTGTTATGCCATTCAGTCTGGCCGTGAGCACACTTTGTAGCCCAGGCTGGTCTCGAACTCACAACAATCCTCCTGCCTCAGCCTCCTGAGTGTTGGGATTATAGGCATGCACCACCACACCTGGCCAGATTTTATAATTTGAATTTCAATCTCTCCCTCTCTCTGTGTAATGATTATCTTGTTCTTAAGAATGGGAAATAAAATCTTAACTAATTTAAAGACTGCTTGCACTTATACTGCTTTTAAGGAAACTAAGAGGTCCCTTATTCTGAGCTAAGAGGAGTCCCCATCAGTCAGTCTGAGCAGGCAGAAAGAATGGGTCACTCAGCTGTATTATTTACATGGTTCTCTTTAGAAATTATATCGTGCTCTGGATTTATCTTTGCACACATTAACCTGTTTAAAATACATGATGAATTTCACAGATAATTAATTCTTTCTGTCAAATATATCCAGTAGTGCCTAGTATTTGAGTTTCTGAACAATCTTGTCTCAAATCTATTTATTTTGGCCTTTATCCCTTGGCATTTAACTAATGTCAACTTTTGTACTTCAAAAACTGACTACCCATTTCTACACTGTCTTGTTTCAGAAACTCTCTGAAGACATTTTCATGTCACTATACGTAGCTACAAAAATATCCTAAAAGTCTGTCTTACGAGTAGTGTCCTTTCCCTGAATACACAAATACCATAATTATGCTATTTTAACGTTTTTAAGTGACTCACTATGTGAAAGTCCAGTACACAAAGTAAAAGATCCATAAACTAACATTTCATTTATAAGTTGTGTAACCAAGTTTGTTTTTATGATCCCCTGAAAGGAAAAATTAAAACTATCTAGAATGTTAAGTGGTTCATAAAAAATCATTAAAAATAATTATAAATAAGGTAGATGACAGGAAGTAAGAAGAGAAAGGGGATGAAAAAAGGAGTAGGGTGTCTTATGTACATGAACCAATCCCTCACAAGGAATACGAACATCATATATATTCCAAACATGTACAAATACTGTAAAGATCAAAACAGAGTATTAAATATTTAAATAAAATATGTTCTTTAATAAAACTTACCTTACTACTCCCTGCCTTTGAAAGGCATAAAGGGGAAAAAGAGAAATATATGAAAACTGATCAGGAGTAAACACAGCGGTTTATAAGCAGAGTAAGTGTACAATATATCAATAGCATTCTAAGGAAATACAGAGCACCTAAATCATGTCACATTGTTTTAAATATTTTCATTAAAACTATTGGGAATTGGGCAAAATTTACTCTCTATATATAAGACTTGCTATAAAAATATTAAGAAAAAAATTATTGAAATTGTCTAAGAGAAACATCTATAAATAAGTACTAACCAGAAAGTGTAGTTACCAATTGTCATGAGAAATATTTTAAAAAGTAGGTATTTAGTATTTGTTTTGTTTATAAAATATGTTTCATGTCTTTCTTTTTTTGGTTTCTGAGACAGGGTTTCATTCTGTGGCCCAGGCTGGCCTTGAGCTCACGGCGATCCTCCTGCCTCTGCCTTCCCAGTGCTGGGGTTACAGACGTGCACCACTACGCACGGCAGCTTTCTCACATGATAAAAATATCTTTATTTAAAATATAAACCAATTTATATTATCTCCTCAGTAATATATTCAAAATTGATAAATCTCAATTTTTTTTACCTCCTTTGAATCTACCATTTTGTAAAAATGAAGACTCTTACGAGCCACATTAATGACATCTGCTTTATAGTTTCAAAAGAATTCAGCAGAACTGACGTTACAAAACTACTGAGAACAACCAAAATAATTTCAAAAATAATTTTGAAAAACTTAGCTGCTAAAAAGGCAAAATGCTAACAGCATAGATGACTTTTATGGCAGTGTTAATCACTCTTCATGACCTGGGAAATATTTTCATCTGTCAGAGTGTGAGTCACTCAACAATGAGTGGGAAAAATTATATGCTGTACCATGAATGATGGCCAACATACTAAAATTTGGTCACACAATAAACTCATATGGTACATATAAACTGCTCTTTTAAAAATGAATATTATGTATGAAAGAGATTTGTAAGAATGTTCGGAAGTTTTTCTTCCCAGGCTGGGGATTTAGCTCACTGACGTAAGAGCCTGCCTGGCAAGTGCAAGGTCATGAATTCAATCCTCAGTACCAAAAAAAAAAGAATTTTTTCTTCCCTATAGGACACTTTTCATTACTCGGATAAATACTTTCCCTTACATGATACTAAGTTTTATATGGCAAATATTCTTAGGAACTCTGACATTTCAATATGTATTAGTATTCCTCCAGTTAATCAATATACAGGTAGTATTCGCTACTTTCTGAATATTAAATTTCAGAAGTAGCGTTTCACTCTTTTACTAGCTACCTTGCAGGTTATTCTGTATTTCACTGAGGGAGGGATGTCATTGGTTAAGACCTATCTTAATTCTTGATGTATAGTATTGCGTTTTAGCTTTGATATAATAAATTAGAAATTATGATATTTATTTCGCTATTGAGGAACTAAGGTTCAGAAAGAATGAACAGTTGTGCAAGATCACCAACCAGTAAGTTATAAAAGTGAGTATTTTAGCCCATTTGTTTGCCTCCAAAATCCATGTCCTTGGCACTGTATGCTGCTTCCACCAAGCTGCTTTATCCTTGAATTCTGTATAGGTATTCAGACTACAGTATGGTCGATTTTCCTAAAAAATCTTATATTTTGCCCTTGCACATAACAAAGCAGATGACCACTGCATAATCATCTTCTTTAGGGGAGCTCCCCTTGCAGTCATCTGAAGTCTCCTGTCAGCGAGCTGCGCACCTGAAGTAGGACTGAGGAGACCACACAGTGGCCTCACCAGCCCTCCTAGATTCCCTGACAACATTCAGGGCAGTAAGCTCATCACAATCTCTAGCTGTCCTCTTGACCACCACTGAGGTGCAACCAACCTGCAATATTAAGTGCACAGGTTGCATGTTCAGCTTTTTCCTAGATGCCAACTTCTTACAATCACACTTTCGCCATCACAGCCTTCCACAGAGGTCACTGCTGCATCCACTTCTTACTCCCTCTTTTTTGCTACTGTCTCTGAATAATCTATCCTACATGATTTCTCAAAATGTGTTTGCTTCTCAAGCACATGCCACACGCCTCTTTTGTTGTTATAGTTGTTTGTCTGTTTTGCAGTTCTGGGGACAGAACTATAGAATTAGGCATGTGCTCTGCCAATGAGCTACATTGCCAGTCTCCACAGGCCTCTCAACCTACTGTTTCCCATCTTTGATTTTGAAAGCATCAGGTCCACAATTTCTCACTTGATCTATGATTTAGCACTAAGAATTTATTAAAAGTTCTCTCCTCATACAATTGCTATGCATATCCACTTAATTTTGATTTGAAAATTATAGATCCAGACTAATAAGTCCCATTAAACGTAAGCTATACTTTAACTGTCCTGGTACGGAAAATTTTGAAATGACAGTCTATCTTTGATAAAGGGGATATGGACAGGTCTTTTGAAAACTGAATCAAGCCTCTGCTTATAGGCTTCTTATTTACTATTTCCCCTACCTAACTCCATCAAATATACTTGGGAAAGTTAGCAAGTAAGGTTACTTTACCCATATCAACTGTATATGTATATGTAACATTCCCTACATTAGGCACAAAGACAGTATTATCACAAAAAAATATTTAAGGATCAGCATGTTTTCTAAGAGTTGTTGGGAACTGCATAAATCAAGAATACCATTGTTACTTAGTTTTTGTAGTACATCAATTGAAATAAAAAATTTAATCATTAATTTCAATATCATTTTCTTCACCTAATTTTAAGCTTATTACCTCTCATCAACTGAGGGTTCTTTTTGTTGCAAATGAGGCTTGATTCCAAACATTGGGCGAATATTTGTTGATAAGGCTCTGATGGTGTAACTGATTTCATTCTCCCTTGTAACATCACTGTCATAGCCTACCATCAAAATACAAAAGTTAATATTAAGTAATTATGATCATATAAATTAGGTATAGGGATGTCCAACAATATGAAATAAATTTTACTGTACTCAAATTATGAAATAATATGCACCCAGTAAAAATTACATAGAAGAGCATTTAGCAATATGTAATGATGTTTTTGAACTATCACTAAGAGATAAGAACAAGCTACAAAATTAATTTAATATGGTGCTTCTTTGTTAAAAAATTATATATTAGCAATGGGTAAAACTACTAAAAACCCCCAATTTTTTATTAAAAGGTGTTATGTATTCCTAAATATATATGTACCTTAGAATATACCTCAAATGTTAACAAATTAATTTCTGAGTGGCTGAATTATATACACTATGTTTATTTTTTTTATCACAAAATGTATTTTCCATAATGAACTGGTATTACTGGGATCTTAGGAAAATAAAAATATTTTAAAATATAAGGTTCAATAAATTTTAACAGTTTTTAAAAATATGATTATCTTACATTTATAGATGAAGAATATCTAAATGATTAATACACGCTAGCTTGTTATTCTGGAGTCACAAAACCAATTTTGGTGTCCAATTAACATAACAATTATTCACACATTATTATTACTTTTTAAACTTTTGCAGTTTTAATCAGCTGTGCTAAATTTTCGCTATGATTTTGTTAAAATGTTTTAAAATGACAGACCTCCATCTTCTTCAGAATCTGTATCAGATTCTTCACTATCACAAATCCTTTTCTCTCGATAGCTCTCCACTTCATTCGTCCACACCATTAAGGACATATCTGCACCTCCAAGGGTAACCAACATGCTGTCGTCGTAAGTCCAGCGAACATTTGTGACATGTGTACTGTGGGCCACATACCTCTTAAATTTTCCAAATTTTCCCTAAGGAGTAAAGAAAACCAGAAAATCAAAGTCTTTCTGAGAAATTTCATTATTTGAAAACTTATGTTGTAAAATTAAATGAATTCTATTTTAGTTATTTTTTTTCTTAAAACATTATTAGAAACTAGTTAATTCTCAAGGGCCACATGTATAAGAAACATGAGAAAATATCAAAATTTGCTAGAATAAAAAAATACCAATTAGGAAACCTGCTAGGAGCACAATAAAATTGACAGTTTCCACAATGCATCATTAACTTCTTTAGAAACCAACTTTGTATTCCTAACAAATGGTACATGTGCAAAAAAACATTTACCATAGTATTCACTTATGGTAGTGAAAAAAAATCTAAATACTCTAAGTATTCAATAGAGTAAGAGTTAATTGCAGTGTATGTCTATGGAGTAGTATATATGTACCAAAAACAATGTTTTGCAGATATGTCACTGCTGGAAACACAATAACTGAAAAAGTATATAAATGCCTTGCACAGCATGGCTACAGTAACAAAATTATCAGTTGCCCTGGGATATGAAATGTCTCTCCTTTTGTTTATAAGAATACACCTGGGAATGAATTTTCCATTTTGTGTGTATGTGTGATACTGAGGATCAATCCCAGGACCTTACACAGCTTAGTGAGCACTTGACCAGTGAGCCACATCCCTAGCCCCGTATTTTCAGTATTTAAAAAAATCCACACAATTCTAAGTTATAGATGTTGGTAAATTTTAAATCTAGAACATCAGCATTACCAAGTTATATAAGTAAATTTTAGACAAATGTATCATAAGCAGGTTTTAGGTGGGACATTTTTAAGGGTGTTAAAATAAGATGTCTTGAGAAAACAAAATGTAATGAATAGTAAAATGCGAATATTCTCTGGGAGAGACAATAAAAAGGAATGGGACTGTCATCAAAATCCTGTAAGATGAGTTCTAAGACTGTGTGATTCTTGCTATAATGAAGAGAGGAAGAAATCTGTAGACCAGTATCCTAGATTCACCTGTCCCTAAGGGATTTACATGATCTGTAATCCTGAAAGTGAAGTTTCTGACTGATACTTTTAGTGGAACACATTCTTGTCAACTAAGGTTCTAACCCTTCTATGTATGTAAAACAGGATCTGTAGAATATTTTCTTGAGTGTTTGAGTTTACTGTTTTACTTCAGTGCTGATATAAAAGTATTAATATATGAGCAGTTACTTAAAACAATCACAACCATAATGATTTCAGTATCTTATTTCATACTTAGGTTTATGTTCATGTTGCTGTAAGATTACAATATATAACTTAATTTGTGACAGTTAAATGTATCTGAGTGTGATATTTTTGTGTTGTTCTGTAGCAGTTTGAATAGAAAGAAGTAAAAAAGGAATTGAGTAACCATGCAACGCAGTGTGGGTGCACAGAACTCCAAAGAATCTGTACAGTTGATTTCAGCAAAAATACCATTCATCACAGAAAGTCAATTTTGTCTATTTTAATTTTATAGATGTTTAAGTGTTTTATATTTAATTGCTGAAACATTTTACATTTAAAAGCAATGTCTATAAAATTTGTATTTACTCCTAATGGTACATATTTAGTAAAAATAGTAAATTTATTTAAGCTAATATGGGGGATTAAAGAAATGTGTCTTTAAAAAGGGGTATTTACATTATTCAGTATTGAAAAACACTGTACAATATAATATACAGCTTAAGGCATGGGATCATATATTAAAATAGATCTAGATACAAGTATAAATATGATGCCAAAAATAGGAAACAATTATGAATCTTTCATGGTACAACATTGTATATCACATATATATTCTATGATGTATGATCCAAATACACAATTAATGTTTAAATTTATAAAACTTATTATGGTAACAGACACATTGCCATTAGTCACTCTCGTAATATACTCCTCATTTCAAATACACTTTTCATATCATTTCTTGCTACTTTCTGAAGCAGCTTTGGAAGTCTTTTTTTGATAGTGTCTTTATGAAGTGTGAACAAAAGTGAAAAAACATACGGCATATCCTGCTGCCAAGTACCAAGACTGGCTTGCATAAACATTACGCTGTATCCTCATTCATAGTGTCCTGGCATCACAGGACTTCTGGCTCTTTCCCAAAGTCAAAATGATCATGAAAGGTAAACATTTTGAATGGACTCAGGACACGTGAGTCAGCCATTACAGCACAACTAAAGACACTGGCAAGGGAAGACTTCCAAAGCTGCTGAAGAAAGTAGCAAGAACCATGCTGAGGGGACTTAAGTCTTCTGTAATAAATTTTTAAAAATTTAAACATGAATGCAGTTTTGGGCTAGGGATTTAGCTCAGCGGCATAAGCGCCTGCCTTGCAAGCGCGAGGTCATGAGTTCGATCCCCGGTACCCATAAAAAAAAAAAAAAGAAATATCTATTGTATAAATCGTTCACCTAAAAATTTAAACTGGAATGCAGTTTCCAATCATACCTCATATTCATATTAACACAATGAAATGTTATAAAAGGACACAACCTTAACTGTTCTGTAATTATGATCATTAGAAAGTTAAACATACTTTAGCAGGATATCTAAATAACTTCACAAATCCCAAATCATCCCCTGTAGCTAAGACCATTTTGTCACTGGTCAGGCAAGAGGCAGTGACATCTGTGACTTCTCCAATTACTGGCCAAATTCCCTCACAGCACACACCAAGCACGCTGGTCCATGATGCCCAACTAATTTTTTCCACCTAAAAAAAAAAGAAAAAGCTGCTCTAAGTTTGTAATATATAATTGACAACTAAACTCAACCAAATTAATAACTTTTACTTAGAGTCCCTCCCTTTAGTAAGCCATTTCATGTTAAATTTGGTAAGCATCTCTTAAGAAATATCAATAAGATTTCTGTTGCCAGGCACAAAGCTTAACATAATTTTTCTTTTTTTTTTAAAAAAAATCTAAACACAATTTTTCTTATTTTTTTTAAACTAGGAATTTGCCAATGAACATCTTAGGTATGTGGGTTCCGAAAGATGTGGCAGACATGCAGTACTTCAAATTAGATGCCACGTTCTCTATTTCTCAGTGGATGCTTTCGTCCTTGGAAGACAGTGACTTAAGCATAGACAGTAGTGATTTATTCCACTTCTTAAAACATGTCTCTTCCTCTATTCATCTATATATTCTAGACCAGAAAGACAAACTCACCCAAAGAAAACACATATTTTGAGCAATATGATCAGTACAAGCTTCATAAGTAAATAGATGATGGAACGTATCATTTTCTAACTACTCTTTACTGTTATATAAAAACCACTACAAGCACCAGTCTCTTCCTACCTCCACACTAGGGATGGTTTGTTTTTTTCCTCTAGGAGCTTCAAAGAATAACTGTTCTTTAGCACCAGTGTTGACCTGTAAAAGCTTTCCTTAAAATAATATAGAAATATAAAAGTATGAATAGTATATCATTAGTATAATATTTACATTTTATGGGAAAAAAACTAAGCTTAAATATAAAAACCATTTTATTCTGGAATCAATATATACTAAGAGCATTATCTTTTCTTAATCTCCTTATAATTAATTAATTAATTAATGGTTTAATTTTTTTTGTGGTCTTTTTGAGACAGAGTCTTGCTGTGCAGTTTAGGCTGGCCTTCAACTCACTGTGTAGCCCAGGCTGGCCTCGAACTCATAGCAATCCACCTACCTCAGCTTCCCAAGTGCTGGGATTACGGGTGTGTGCCACCACACCTGGCTAATGGTTTAATTTTAGTGTATGTAAGCACAGAAAAATATTTGTTATTTACAATGCAAAAACCTTAGAAACAAGTTCTAGAATTTTTTTTTAAAAAGTAACTGGAAATACTTTAATAGTATTTGGAAAAACCTTAATTTATAATATTAAGCTTATAAAGTTGAAAATTTAAAATATAATCCCTAGAAAAGGGAGCATTTAAAATATTTAACATTTACCAAATTTATCAAACACTGTAATATGCTATGCATTCTGCTAAAAAACAAAGACCCTTGGGCTGGGAATACAGCTCAGCAGCACAGCTTCTGCCTGTCGGGCGTGAGGTCATGAGTTCAATACCTGGTACCAAAAAAACCCAAAAAACAAAAAAACAAAGACAATGTACACTGAAAAGATGATGACATCAAATTTTTTATATTACGTGACTATTTTTAGGAAATATATTTCATACCAACTATTAGGAGAAATAACTTAAAATTATCATTAACATTATTATTTCCAAATTCAAAGTTTGTCAAATTAATCAGATAAAATATACTGCACTATCATGACTAAAAATAGGTTTTATAATATTTAAATAACTTTACTATCATTATAATGATGTGAAGTATTAAAAAGTACAGTAAGTGCTACAGTGCCCATGTTCAGATGTAAAACAAAGTAGTGGAAAATAATTTGAGAGCAATGTTTGTTTTTTACAAGGTTTGTGAACCTGTTAAATCATACTGCAGTTATTTTCTTTTAACAGCTACACTTCTGGGTGTGGTGTTGCACACCTATAATCCCATCATTCTGGATGCTGAGGCAGGAAGATTTCAAGTTCAAGGTCAGCCTGGGCTATGCAGCAAGTTTAAGACTGGTTTGGACTACAATAGCAAGATCTTGTCTCAGAAAACTAAAAACACCAAAAAAAATCCAAAACTACATGAAGGCAAATGAAACTTTCCTCAAACATTAAGTCTTACCTCTGCTGTCCCAATCAATATGAGTTATGTAGCTGGTCGCTCCTTTGCATATTCCTACCCGCTTACTGCTCATCACGTTGTATATATCTACAAAGCTGTCATGCGAAGCCACGGCTAGGTATTTCCCAGAACCTACAACAGAAACATATTTGCTTGGTATTTTGTACCAGTGGAAATACTTTTTTATACTCTGCAATTAGGGTTAATTTTCTTAATATATCTTTGGAGAGATCTTAGGTGTTTTACATGTTATATTAAAGAGAGACATGTCAATGTCAAACAACACATTTTTCAAGCATATAATTAACAAAATGGAGCATTTATTTTATTTTTTATTTTTTTGGTACCGGGGATTGAACTTATGACCTCATGCCTGCAGGCAGGCACTTACGCCTCTGAGCTAAATCCCCAGCCCAAAATGGAGCATATTTTACTTTAACAAATTAGTTCAGTAGAGAGGTTACCAAAAATTATATACAGTGTAATTTAGATGCACATCATATTAAAGACACTCTCTAAATTTAGGAAAAAAGGAAATTAAATCAGCAGAAGCAAATTTTGCCTTAACATTAGTAATTCCTATGTTATAGTAGGTTTACTAACAGATAATGAATACGAGAAAGTTGTTAGAGTAAAATTAATACAATTTCAATATAAATATAAATTAAGATAATATAAATATATAATTAATATTAAATATTAATATTAATATAAAACAGTCATCTAATCCTTTTTATGTTACAAATGAAAACACTGAGGCTTAGAGAAATGCCCTGGTCCAACTCATATGGAAAATGTAGTGACATAAGAATTAGCACTCAGCAAGATATTTGCATGAATCAAATACAGTTTTATTTCTCACCATTTGGCCTCCTCTAGTAAAAAAAAATTATGAAATAAAATAAGTTGTTAAAAAAATCACTCACTGACAGACCAAAATTAATAATCAAATACAATTTGAATGTTATTTTACCAGGTGAAAACTGAATATCTGAAATAATATCCTTTCTGTGATGGAAAGACACAAGGTCCTCTAGAGTATCTGCATTTGCCATTAAGAAACTTCCATCATTGAGACCTACAGCTAAAGCTTTTCCATCAGGAGAAAAACAGCAACACCGCCCACCTGAAAGAGAAAGAGAATATGTATCAGGTAATTCTTTAAATTAGCTTTTAAAATATAAGCTTAAAGGACCTTTCATTTCAAAGAGGATGCCTATATTTATCATTGCCTTAAGTTACCATAAGAAAGGAGTCGAGTGATGCACATAAACTGGGCATGGCGATACACTCACTGGAAGGCTGAGACAGAAGGATTGAGAATTCAAGGACAGCCCAGGTTACATAAAAAGATCCCGTCTCAAAATAAAACAAAAATTAAAAAGTAAAAGATACAGAACAAGTTTTCTATGAAAATCCAAGTGTAGAATTCTAACGAGGTATAAAAACTCATTTTGGCCAGGGCGGGAGGAGCATTGTGAGTTTAAGGTCAGCACGAACTACATAGGGAGACCCTGTGTCAAAAATCACCCTGCCAAAAAACAAAACAAAACAAAACAAAACATCCCACAACAAACAGAAAAACTCAAATTCACTTCTCAATTTACAAAAATGAGCACTACAATTAGTTGTGAAAGAAGTTATGTGATGAAAAAGAATGAGAGATTTTAGTTAACATGAAAAACCCACTGACAGCCAGGCATGGTGGTGCAGGTGAGTTGAGGCCAGCCTGGGCTACAAAGTGAGTACAAGGCCAGCCTGACCTTGTCTTAAAAAACAGTCACGGACATAAGCAGCAATACTTTTAGGAAATGAAAAGAAGTGCAACGTTTGTAGATTTTTATCTAATGAATCAGAAATTTAAGGAATAAAATCAACTTTATGCAAAAATGCTTTTAAATATTTTGAAAAATCTAAAAACAGAATAACTGAGCAAGCAAGACCGGGGCACTAGTAACAGTGAGTACCTCTGATTGAGCACTGAAGAAAAGCAGCTACCCTGAGGCAGCGTAAAAGATAAAGTCTGATACTGAACAATAAAGGAAAAGACAATCCAGCTGGACCATAGTTGCAAGTTAGCCCTGAGGACAATCTGCTACACTAAATAAACCCAAGCTATCCCCTACTGGGCATGGTGAAGTTAGACTACTCCAACTGAGGGACTCATGGAAGCCTCAATCAGAACGGAGAACGGAGTAAAACCTCACTGCATTTCCCACAGCTCCTGTACCCTGAGTCAGCAGGTAGTGAGACACCGAAGGGAAGGAGAGAAGGCTCACCCAACACAATTTTAATACCATCATCACCACCATCATCCACCAATTTCTTCCACATGCAATGGGAGTGTGGTATGTGGAATATTTAGCACCCTACCCATGATTGTTGGTGGCCGGCTGCCCACTGAGGGATGGGGTACACCCAGAAATGCTTAGAGGAGAAGGTAAGGAGGCAGTGAACCTTAGTTCTGTGAGGAAATCAGAAAACAATACAGCAACAGAAACCAGGATAGAAAAGAATGCCTTCCTGTGGCTTCTGTGGGTGAAGCAGAAACAGGTAAGTGCAATCAAAACCTGGGGAAGTGGCCTTAGGGCCATATGACAGGCAAGAAAAACCTATGAAGGAAGAGAAAGAGAAAGAGAGGAAGAAAGAAAGAAAGGAGAGACAGACAAACAGACAGACAGACCTATGAGGAGAAGACACAGAGAAGTCCCTGATATTTACCCTCCAAATCAATCAAGACAACCAGATCCACAGAGGTGTGGAGGGTGCCTGTCGTGAGTCAGCGATTTGGGGGTGAACTCCATGAATTCCATGAGTTAGGAGGGCACAACACACCCCAAAGCTTCAGAGAGGTAATTGTCTCCACAGGAGGAAATTCTGTGGTTAATCGAAACCAGACAGTAATACCAGGGAAGAATGAACTGTGCAAAAGATTGGAGTTAATGCTTTTTAAAAATATTATTTTAAAGAGAAAAAACCCAATTTCAAAACAAAATAATTTAGGACAGTAACAATGGTTCATACGCTGTGTATTGTTATCTTCAAAAGTAGTTACTCAAACTATAAGATATAGGCATGAAAAACTGCCCAAACAATATTAGCACAAACCTTTACAATGAACTAAGAGAAATTAATATAATTATCTTAATGATCGTGTGTGTATGTATATGTGTGTGTGTGTGTGTGTGTGTGTGTACAGGCATATATATAAATATATGCCTTTACCCTAGCTATAAGGTAACTTCAACATAATCTGACATCTTGTCTATTTTCTTTTTTTTTTTAAATAATTTTATTTAAAGAGAACAAAACAAAACAGAATAAAGGGTAGCAACAATACAGTATTCCAAGGAAAAAAGGAAAAGAACAACAAAAAAATCTAAGAAATTATTACTTGACAAATTACATACTGACTTCTTGGAAATAGTTGTTAAAAATACAAAGTTATATCATGTAGAGTAGACATTCAAACAGTGAGACTGTTAACAGTTCTGCTCCACGATCTGACAAAAACAGCAATATGGTCATCCATCTTACCCACTCAAATATACATACAATTATATCAAAAGGGTAAAGTTAAACACAACAAAACAGAGCAAAGCGGATCACAAGAAAGCAATGTAAGAGACAAAAATTTCAAAACTAGACAATCA